>JANTFE010019252.1:0-17339 GCA_027562315.1 Costus pulverulentus
TATCAAGCTTTATGTTAGTTGATCATATTTCATGCAGTCGATCCCTTGAAACCCTTGCTTCCGCTTAAAAATTAAAGATGCGCCATCCATAGGGTTTCACCCCCTTGCACTCCCCCTTGAAGGGGACTCTACATTCCTTCCTTAGAGTAGTTGCACTTCTTATGGTAGAACCGCATGCTTAAACTTTGTTGAGTTTCAGCTCATCTAGAAGCGCATGCTAGGACTTACTTGTTGAGTAGTTTCGGTTTTCACTACTACGTACCAAAACTAGCTAATTTCAAACTACGTTAGCAACAAGGGGTTTATTAAGCTATACTTAACTAGCAAAATGTTTTCGAAGCGCGTCGTTTGAATGTTGCATGCTTAGTGACCCCATCACATAGTTACCTATAAAGGTAGACTAGTGGCTAAGGGATTCAAACAAGTCCATGGGGTGGACTTTGATGAAACCTACAAGCCAGTTGTCATGATCAAATTCATCCTGATGACGGCGTTAGTTGCATATCATGACTATGAGATATGACAGATGGATGTGAAGACGGCATTCCTTAACAGAAAGCTAATTGAGGATGTGTACATGACACAACCTGATGACTTCATCCATCCTGCAGATGCTAGTAAGGTTTGCAGGCTACAAAAATCCATTTATGGATTAAAGCAAGCATCTCGAAGTTGGAATCTTCGATTTGATGAAGCTGTGAGAGATTATGGCTTTATCAAAAGCGAAGATGATGTCTGTGTATGCAGAAAATTCAGTGGGAGCTTGGCGACTTTTTTGGTTTTGTATGTCGATGACATACTACTTATCGAAAATGACATCCCTAGTCTTCAAGCTGTGAAGACATGGTTAGGGAGGTGTTTCGAGATGAAGGACTTAGGGGAGGCCGCCTATATCCTAGGCGTGAGGATCTACCGGGATAGATCTAAGAGGCTCCTGGCCCTTAGTCAGAGTACCTATATTGATAAGGTCCTAGAGAGGTTCAACTTGGAGCAATCCAAGAAATGATACCTTCCAGTGAGACATGGCCTTACTCTCTCAAAGAGCCAATGTCCCACCACACAGACTGAGAGGGATGACATGAGTCGAGTGCCTTATGCTTTGGCAGTGGGATCGATTATGTATTCAATGTTATGTACAAGACCAAATGTGGCTTATGCTGTGAGCATAACCAGCCGATATCAATCCAATCCAGGTCTGCAGCACTGGGTGGCTGTAAAGAACATCCTTAAGTATCTGAGAAGAACTAAGGATCTATTCTTAGTCTATGGGGGACAGGAAGATCTCAGTATGTAGGGCTACACTGATGCGTCGTTCCAGTCTGACCCTGACGACTTCAGATCGCAGGCTGGCTATGTATTCAAGATGAATGGAGGTGCTATATGATGGAAGAGCTTCAAGCAATCTACCATCGCTGATTCTACAAATGAAGCTGAGTATGTGGCCGCTTCTGAGGCAGCTAAAGAAGCTGTTTCGATAAGGAAGTTCATTTCTGAACTTCAGGTGGTTCCTAGTGCAGTGGATCCCATTGAGCTCTATTGTGACAACAATGGTGCAATTGCACAAGCCAAGGAACCACGGTCTCATCAAAGGTCCAAATACATACTCAGGAGATTTCACCTCATCAAAGAAATCATTAACAGAGGTGATCTCAAGATTAGCAGAGTTGACACAGAGAACAATCTGGCAGACCCATTGACCAAGGCTTTGGCACAGCAGAGCATGATGGTCACGCTAGAGATATGGGGTTGAGATTCCTCAACCTCTAGGTCTTAGTGCAAGTAGGAGATTGTTGGTGTATATGCCCTAGGACCTAGTTTTGGTCCATCTTTGTGCTACTTAACATTGATACTATTATATCATTCTGGCATTGTCATTATCTATGTTTGTCTACATCTGCGATTATGTACTTACATGGTAATGTCTCTAGAGACAGATTGGATCTGTGCTCAAATGATTGTCCCCACTCGATGTACTTGAGTGGATATGGGACAACTCTGGTACTTGTGAGACTGGTATATGGGCTGGTTAGGCACAAGGTGCAAACGCAGACATATAGGTATATCAGTGGTGGATATACTGGACCGACACGTTGTGAGGCAATGACTTGGTGTCATGAGTTAACATCACAAGTGATAGGAGATGCATTGATCCCTTGACTTGAGGTCATTAGCCATTCTATATGGTTAGGGACATGCTTTGATATAACCTAACACCTCGCCGTAGTTGGAGGTGATAATGGTTGTCATAAAGCATGTCACGACCCATATGAGAAGGTCAATGGATAGACAGAGGATTTGCCCATTCCTGAGGGAAGCTTGATATCCATATAGCTCCTCTATGGTTCAATGATTAAAAGTGTATGGCCATACCCAGGTGAGAACCTGATTTTGTCATGACCATGTGATTGGATGAAAACAAGTGATGACACACTTGTCCAATCGGATATCAGTTCAGCAAAGAGACTGTAATGCATCTGTACCTAGTTGCGATGACGGGGATGTCGATGTCGATATCCATTCCGTTGACTTGGGTAGCAGCGATGCACTGCTAGGTGCCACTCACTGCTTGTGGTGACCTTAGGTCAGCACTGCTAACGTCAGAGGAACCTACAGGGTGGCACACCTTGATACTCGAGTTCTCGTGTTGATCGGGAAGCCTTATGATCAAGTTATTGGATAACTCGGATCTATTTGGGAGATTTCATCAGCGCCAATGGCCCTGATGAGATGAAAGAATGCTATTGGAGCCAAACTTCATTTTTGGCAGGTTGACCTGTATTTGACCATGGTTGGTCACATTTGGATTAGGGTTGCATTGGATTGGATCCAATGGCTTAATCAACCCATGCAATGAAGTTTGGGTTTGCTTATTACCCAATGAGGCCCAATAACAAGTTGTCATGAAGAGATAATAGGCTAAAAGGGTATAATGGGGAGAAATCATCCCCATTGGCACCTAAGGGGTATAATGGGGTGATGTAGGCGCCTAATGCTTCATTAGGAAGCAATTGGCGCCTAGCCCTATCATCCATTGATGTCTTGGGGCTGATATGGCTCTTGGGCGCATATGGCAAGGTTGAATGAAGTTTATGGAAATGTGTTGGAGACTTTCCTTACCTAAAACCCTAATTTCTCCCGTACCCTAACCCTAGCCGATTTCTCCTCATGAAAATTGCACCCACCCCTTACTTTGCCACCGCCTCTTGCTTCTAAATAATAGAGGGTGCGTGAGCCCCTCATGATACAACATCTTGGCATGAGCAAGAGGCATGGGCGACTGCAAGTTGGGAATGCCTTGGCTGCGTCATCCTTCATAGGACCACAACCCTTCTTCTCCTTCTCTTCTTGGCGAAAGAAGAATAAGGGCTTGGCGGATTCATCATCTCCACTCCTTCTACTTGGCACATCTTCCTAGAAGGTGGCACAATCTTTGAAGAAGGTGACAAAGGCTTGGATCTTCATCCCGAGGCTAGCACCGGGCGAGGAAGAAGAGGACTCGAGGCATTCGTGTGTGTGAGACTGCAAAGGGTGCATGCTTGGGTGCTTACCTCGACATCGGCCTCGTGTTTGCTTTAAGGTATTTTCTATCTCATCGTGTCGACTCCCTCGCTTGACGATCTTCATTGGGTTTTTGGGACTGGCCTGTTTCGGGGATATTCTTCCACTGTGCAATGTAATATATAATGTCAATCTCTAAAAAATTGTAAAATATCCCCGGGGTTTTCCAACATATGCTCACAGCATAAGCCACGTCTGGTCTAGTACACAATATCGCATACATGATCGAGCCTACTACCGAAGCATAGGGCACTCGACTCATGTGATATCTCTCAGCCTGTGTGGTGGGACACTAGCTCTTTGAGAGAGTAAGGTCATGTCTTATTGGAAGGTATCCTCTCTTGGATTGCTCCAAGTTAATCATCTCCAGGACCTTATCAATATAGGTACTTTGACTAAGGTCCCGGAGCCTCTTGGATCTATCCCAGTAAATCCTCAAGCCTAGGATATAGGTGGTCTCCCCATAGTCCTTCATCTCAAAACACTTCCCTAACTATGTCTTCACAGATTGAACACTAGGGATGTCATTTTCGATGAGTAGTAGGTCATTGACATACAAGACCAAAAAAGTCACTAAGCTCTCAATGAATTTTCTCTACACACAGGCGTCATCTTCACTTTTGATAAAGCCATAATCTCTCACAGCTTCATCAAACCAAAGATTCCAATTTCGAGATGCTTGCTTGAATCCATAGATAGATTTCTTTAGCCTGCAGACCTTATTGGTATCTGCAGGATAGATGAAGCCATCAGGTTGTGTCATATACATATCCTCTGTCAGCTTCCCATTAAGGAATGTTGTCTTAACATCCATCTGCCATATCTCAAAATCATGATATGCAGCTAAAGCAAGCAGAATCTGAATGGATTTGATCATGGCAACTGGCGAGAAGGTTTCATCATAGTCCACCCCATGGACTTGTTTGAATCCTTTAGCCACTAGTCTACCCTTATAGGTAACTATGTTTCCATCCATGACTGCTTTCCTTTTGAAGACCTATTTACACCCTATGAGTTTTACCCCATTAGGTAACCTAACCAAATCCCAGACTTGGTTAGCCGACATAGAATCCACCTTAGATTTCATGGCCTTGAGCCATTTCACGGAGTTCGGTCCAACAACCACCTCATCATAGGTCCTGGGCTCATCCTCAATGATAAAGATCTCATCATGTTAGCTTGACAGCGACCCATACCTCTCAGGTGCATGATGAATCCTCCTAGATCTACGTGAGACCTATGTGTTAGCCTCAAGTTGCCTAGCAACTAGTACAGGTGGCTCAGATTCCATCTCTGTCTTGTGGTTGCACTTGGACCTCATCCAAGTCAAACTTCCTCCCACTGACTTTTTTCAAGAGAAATTCTTTCTCTAGGAAGACAGCACCCCGAGCAACAAAAACTTTGTTCTTAGTGGGAGTATAGAAGTAGTATCCTTTAGTTTCCTTAGGATACCCCACAAACACACATTTATCATATCTAGGTTCTAGCTTGCTAGAATCCTGACATTTGACATAAGCCTTACATCCGTAGATCCTGATAAAAGAGAGGTTAGGCCGTCTCTCACTCCATACCTCGTATGGTATCTTTGAGACACTCTTATATGGAACGTTATTCAGTATAAGAGAAGCTATCTCAAGTGCAAAACCCCAGAATGAGGGTGGTAGAGTTGCATGACTCATCATAGACCAAATCATGTCCTACAAGGTTTGATTTTTCCTCTCAGACACACCATTCCATTGAGGTGTTCCAGGAGGAGTGAGTTGGGATAGGATCCCACACTCCCTAAGATAGTCAAAGAACTCATTGCTCAGGTACTCTCCACCACGATCTAATCGAAGAGTTTTGATAGTCCTACCAAGCTGGTTCTCTACTTCATGTCTGAACTGCTTAAATTTCTCAAAGGATTCAGACTTATGTCTCATTAAATAGACATAATCATATCTACTGAAGTCATCAGTAAATGTGATGGAGTAGTTGTTCCCTCCTCTGGCTTGTTTATTGAAAGGCCCACGCACATCACTGTGTATAAGTTCCAATAAACCTTCTGCCCTCTCACAAGTCTTGGTGAAGGGTGCCTTTATCATCTTCCCTAATAAATAAGGTTCGCAAGTATCAAATTCCTCCAAGGAACTTTAATCCAACAACCCATTTGCATGGAGTTATTAAATGCGATTCTAGTTTATGTGGGCTAATCGACAATGCCATAGGAAAGCACCAAATAAACCACTCTGTTTGATCCTTTTGTTATTTATGTTACAAATAGTACTATCCATGTCTAAGACATATAATCCATTGCACAAAGTACCCTTTCCATAAAACATGTTTGCAAATAAAAAAGAACAAGAGTTCTCCTTTATTTCAAACTTAAGTTCTAATAGCAATGATCTAGTTCTAATTGAAGTCCAGAAGGCAGGGAGAGAGTCAAAACTCCTACAGCAACAGCAGCAACTTGTGCCCCGTTTCTAACCTGTAGGTCAATCTCTCCAAGCTGCACCAATCTACTTTTCTTGAGCCCCTGCATATATGTGCAAATATGAGCTCCACATGCGGTATCCGATTCCCATGACATAGAAGTAGAAAGGTTGACATCAGTAACATAATACCTGAGCAAGAAGCTAAGGCCTTGCCTTTCTTCTCCTCATTCTGAAGCTACTTGCAGTCCCTTCTCCAGTGACCCTGCTCGCCACAGTGGAAGCACCTCTGTTCCTTTGACATCTTTGCCTTTTTCTTCAGTGCTTTGGTAGGACCCTTAGCACGTGCCTTACCCTTCTTCTTCATCTTGTTGGTCCTGGAGACCAAAAGAACATAATTGGGTTTGGTCTTGCCCATTTCACGCTCGGCTGTTTGGAGCATATTCAACAGTTTCTCTCGAGTGCATTCAATCTGGTTCATGTTGAAATTTATAATAAACATAATGAAGCTAGGGGGCAGGGATTGCATAACAAAGTCCACAACCAGCTCATTATCTTTGGTGTGCCCCAGTCTTTTGAGATGATCCACATCCCCAATCAACTTGAGAACATGGGGTCTCACTGGTGCACCCTCAGATAACTTGCACCAAAAGACTGCTTTGGCAGTGTCATATCTCTCAGTTCTAGCCTGAGCCTCAAACATCTGTTTCAAATGAGTAATCATCTAAAAAGCGTTCTGCTCCTCATATTGCACCTAAAGTTCAGGTGCTATAGTGGCTAGCATGAGACATCCTGATGCTTTCTAAAAGCATCCGTATCTGCCACTCGGGCATTAGGCGCAAGAGCCGCAGGAAGAAGTTATTCAAGGACGTACAGCTTCTTCTCGAGCTTGAGGGCTATCCTCAAGTTCCTGTTGGTGTATATGCCCTAGGACCTACTTTTGGTCCATCTATGTACTACTTAACTTAGACATATATATATATATCATATTGGAATTGTTGTTATCATTATTTGCTTACATCTGCGATCATGTAATTATATGAAAATGTCCGTGGAGACAGATTGGATCTGGGTTCCAATAGTTGTCCCCAGTCGATGTACCTGAGTAGATATGAGACAGCTCTGGTACTTGTGAGACTGGTATATGGGCTGGTTAGGCACGTGGTGCTAATGTAGACATATAGGAATATCAGTGGTGGATACACTAGACCGACCCGCTGTGAGGCAATGACTTGGTGTCATGAGTTAACCTCATAAGTGATAGGAGATGCATTGATCTCTTGACTTGAGGTTATTGGTCATTCTATATGGTTAAGGACATGCTTTGATACAACTTAACACCTCGCCGTAGTTGGGAGATCATAACGGTTGTCATTGAGCATGTCATGACCCATAGGAGAAGGTCAATGGACAGACAAAGGATTTGCGCCTTCCTGAGGAAAGTTTGATATCCATGGAGCTCCTCTATAGTTCTATGACTGAAAGTGTATGGCCATACCCAGGTGAGAACCTGCTTTAGTCATAGCCTTGAGATTGGATGAAAACAAGTTGTGACACAATTGTCCAATCGGATATCAGTTCGACAAAGAGACTGTAATGCATTTGTACCTATTTGCGATAATGGGGATGTCGATGTCGATATCCATTCTAATGACTTGGTAGCAGCGATGCACTGCTAGGTGCCACTCACTGCTTGTGGTGACCTTTAGTCAGCACTGCTAGCGTCAGAGATACCTACAGGGTCACACACCTTGATACTCGAGTTCTCGTATTGATCAGGAAACCTTATGATCGAGTTATTGGATAGCTCGGATCTATTTGGGAGATTTCATCAGCGCCAATGAGCCTAATGAAATGGAAGAGAGTTATTGGAGCCAAACTTCATTTTTGGCAGGTTGACCTGTATTTGACCATGGTTGGTCACATTTGGATTAGGGTTGCATTGGATTGGATCCAATTGCTTGATCAACCCATGTAATGAAGTTTGGGCTAGCTCATTATCCAATGAGGCCCAATAACAAGTTGTCATGAAGAGGCAATGGGCAAAAATGGTATAATGGGGAGAAAACTTCTCCCATAGGTGCCTATGGGCATAATGAGGAGAAGTTGGCAAAGTTGCTTCATTAAGGAAGCAATATGCGCCTCCCCCCTTCTCCTTTGATGGTATGAATGCTTTTAAGGCATGTCTTGGGCTGATATGGTGCTTGGGCAATTAAGGATAGGTTGAATGAGTTTTATGGTAAAGTCTTGAAGACTTTCCTTGCCTCAAGACCTCTTATCCAAGCCATACACTTGTCATGATCCTAGCCCTTGCCTTAACCGCCTCTTGCCCTATTCAAGTGACCCCTTGCCGCCCCTTTCTAGTGTTCTACTCCTTGGAGGCGTGAGGATACATTGAAGGACGAGGGCAAGGGCTATTGGTGCATCTTCCATCTTCCATCCTCCATCTTCCATCTAGAGGGCCACAAGCTTCAATCTTCTTCTTCCTCTTGGTGCAAGGGAAGCAAGACTATTGGCGGCATCTCATCTCCCCCTCTCATCTTCTTCATTGGTGCTTGGACCTTGGAGGTAGTGCATGCTTTGAAGAAGGATCACAAAGCTTGGATCTTCTTCCCGAGGCTAGCACTGAGTGAGGAAGAAGAGAGCTCGAGGCATCCGTGTGTGTGAGACTACAGAGGGTGCACACTTGGGCGCCTATCTCGACATCGGTCTTGTCTTACTATAAGGTATTTTCTATCTCATCGTGTCGACTCCCTCGCATGCGATCTTCACTGGGTTTTTGGGACTGGCTCGTTTTGGGGATATTGCTTCCGCTGTGCAATGTATTTGTTGATATGACTCTAAAAATTGTAAAATATCCCCGGGGTTTCCCAACAGTTCCGATGCCATTCCATAAAGTTGGATCCAACCAACTTGTCCTTCTCAAGAAGGGATCGCAGTGTCAATCTGCTAGTGTTCATAGCTATTGTTCTACAACAACCAAAAAACAGCAGATTAGTACTACTTCGAATCATTTAAACAGGACTTGTTTTAAATGATTATGGCTCTCACTATTTTATTCGAATTAACAACCCACAAAGTCAATCGGGAAATCTGAGATTTCCTAGTGAGATGGGATCCTTATTCCACATGAGGCTTCGTGTCCCACGAGGGTGGGATGAGATGCACAAAGTGACCCATGCTTCTTAAGGAGGGCACACGCCAGCCGATTGTACTTGGCAACTCCCCTTATTGAGACAGTCTAGGCATTTTATGTCCAGCGAGGGCTGGATACGACATGAAACCCTAGCCTCTCAACGATGCCTCTAGAGCTTCATTATGTGCTCAACACATATGAAAACCTTGTCAAGTCCATTCCTAACCATTATGCTCAGGGCCAACGAGTTTCCTTGCGAAGGCACGTCCAGGTTAAAACTGGACTGGGGAAACCATTGTCACCACACACCTTCTAAAGAGAAGTGGGTGTGTCCCACGAGGGTGGGAAACAGTGCACAACACCACTATTCGATAGTTTGATGAGGGGTACGCATTAGAAGGCTACTAGACTTGATATTTTGATTGAGGGTTTTTGAGAACTCATCCTCTTAGTTTTATCTTATGTCTAACATTACAGGCATGCAACCCTATAGTGATAACATAAAGATAAAACATCATAGGCATGCTTTAGTAGATAAGGAAAGCAGCAAAAGGATGATGTGATCATAGCCCATTCAAGACATTGAACCAATCCATGCCAAAAGGGGTTCAACTCTTGACCTAGGACACAAGCCCCCCCTAAAACTAGACCTAGCCTAGCTGGCCTCTAGCTTGATTTTCAAGGTTGGCTCCAAGGTCCACCACACCATGGTTTAGCTCTCAAACCCTAGAGGTAGTTCTAGGGAAACCCTAGAAGCACACCACCATGGTTCAGCCAATGCCATGGGTCTTCTCCCATGCAAGGTGCGCCACCTTGCAAACCACAAGAGGGATAGCACACAAGCACAAGGCTCAACCAAACCCAAACTTGCGCCCTTATGCAAGAATGCGCCACCTATTTTGAAGCTTGTTGCGCCATTATGAAAGATGCGCAACCAAGCAAGCATGCACCATGAATCGTGTAGGATGCGCCCCCTAATCTTCATCTTGAATTTTACAAAATAAAAAAAAAATGGCGGCATGCAGGCCTCACAAGAATACATCACAGGCATGCTTTGGGGTTTTGATGATACCAAAATATATAGTAATTTTTATGTCATTTCATGAGTGTTTTTGTGTCATATTCATAGACTTTGCTTATTTTTATGCCTTTTTTAATCAATATTTGCGGAATCTACACACATTTCTATTTTTGATGATTTTCAGGCAAAAAGGCATGATTTTCAGTCGATTTCAAGCAATCCAGATGCATAAAGGAATTCACCACATCAAGAGGAGATCACACGTCAAATTTTAAGAGAATGGGAGCTTCACAGCGAATTATGACACCCCCATTATGGATTTTACGGTACCGTAATTTGACTGCACTCGCAGATCAAAATTACGGTACTGCCGTAATCCTCGAGAGGTATCGTAATTTGGAGTTTTTCCAAAACAGAGAAATTTGTGAAATTACGGCACCGCCGTTAACATCCTTACGGTGCCGTATTTTGAGACCTTTTCCAACCAGAGTTTCTGTGAAGATTACGATACTACCGTAAACAACTTTACGGGGCCGTAATTCCAGATGATTTTCCACTCGAGAGATTGCAGAGATTATGGCACTGCTGTAATGATCTTTACAAGTCGTATTTTAGTCCAGAAACATACAAAAGAAAATACGGCACAGCCATAACGTTTTTACGGGCCGTAATCTTGACAAATAACTCACAGAGCACAAATTACGGCACTGCCTTAAATACCATTACGCCGATAATTCTAACTCAAAAACGTGAGTTTTTCGGGCCAAAATCTTGCTCGGATCATATCTTTTGATACAGATCTCCAAATTTAGATCTGAAAGATGATACTGACTCGCCTTTAAGAGGAGAAGACACACGAAGTAAAAGAATGAATTTTTATCCAGTATTGAGGGAGTAATTGACAAAGAGGTGATTAGGGTTTGGCCTCACGCCAAGAGGCATAGAGGGCACCTCTCGCCGTGATTTTTACACTGAAGCTTCGTCTGGAGGAGAGAAGGACATACCAGATGTTTTAGAGTGAAAGGAGATCAAACGAAGGAGAAATCAATGAAACACCAATCACCACCGCTGTTCATCGTAGATTACGGCCGTAAACATCTTTATAGCCATACCGTAAATTGTTTTCTCTCTCTCTGTTTTGATTTCCTTCAACATAAATTATTGTAATCTTCCTTCCATGCATGTTTAAACATCTTTGGGACATGGGGGAGTAATTCACATGATTTTTAATGATTAGATAACTTTTTACCTTCATCAGAATAGTTTTATGATGATATTTTACTTATGTGAATAATTGTACTTTGATTCTCCATAGATTAATATTATTATTCATGTTTTAGAGTTCTCGCAATAAGGACCAAAAGGTGACTTGCTTGAGAACTTAGAACCCTAGAATTGCATGATAGGAACTTTCTTAGGTTAGTTCTTATTATTTGATTTTAGTTATATTATTGCCATGTTAATAATTTGAATCTACGGTTGAGTTATTGTTTTAGACTTGATTTGATCTTGCACGAAAGTGAGGATCGAGTCATTGGAAAGACATAAGTAGAACTTGTGTTGAAACTCGGATGCACGAAAGTGATCATTGAGATTCCACTCGTGACAATCAACTTAGAATTCGGATGCACGAAAGTGATCCTTGAGATTCCACTCGAGACAATCAACTTAGAATTTGGATGCACGAAAGTGATCGTTGAATTCTTTGATTGATGATTTACTTATCTTTAGCGTTGGGATAGATCTTGTGCGAAAGCGATGATTGATCCCTGCATGATTGTCTGCACGAAAGTGAGATGATCCTTTTATGAAGTAAATTAAGTCTTTATCATGATAAAATTAGTCTTACGGTCTTTTATTTATATCTAGTCATTGAAATCAAGGTAGATGAAACCCTAGTCCCAGTTTATCTCTCTGATTATCTCTACGCTCTTTATTTGTTCACTTGCATTATAATCGATTGCTTAGCTAGTAAGAATACAACTATTTGGTACATAACAATAAGGTCTCTGTGGGATCGATATTTTTCTTTATTACTTCGAGTATCCGTTCACTTGCGGACACTACAAGTTTAGGGACAATAAGTTTTTGGAGCCGTGTCAGGGAGTGACAATAGCACTGTGCGCCAACACTTAGGTTTTGGCCGCGACACCTTAAATAAGTCTACCTACTTGTATATGTAAGTGTGTCCTTTCGGATCACAACAAGTTTTTGGCGTCGTTGTCGAGGACCTTCGTTTTGTTAATATTAAAATAGTTGTTAGTATTGCTAGACTAGGTTTTATTTGCTTTAGATCTAACTTTGTTTTTCTGTTTTTGCTGGTTTTTGTTATAACCCAGATTTTTGAAAAATAATTTTAGAAAATGCAGATTTTTGTTTCAGGATTTTTCTTTGATCTTTATGGAATTTATCAGAATTTATTTGAGTTAAAAATAATAGTTTTAATGTTAAAAGTTTAAGTTGCATTCGCAAAGGCTCGAACCCGCGCCGCAACTTTGTTAGTGGTTTAGCCGAACCACCAGGCTGTCTTTGCGGTTCAATAATAAACCGCGCGTATTTTATTTGATTCGTGTTTTGGTTGATTTTCGGGCGATGAGTGAACTCGTCGTCATCTTCGTCTTTCGCGATGACTGAGTCGCCGCCGCGGCCTCGCGATTTTTGGACGCGCTTCGCATCTATTTAAGGCGGCTTCTATTCGCCCTAGTTTGTCATCTAACCTAAAGACTCTTCGAGCCGCAACGCGCCTCCAAGAGGGAGAAATCACAGCTTGAAGGAGTTCGCCGGAGTTGCAGCCGTTTCCACCTTCTGGGCAGCCAGCGACAATGATCCTTTCATTTTGGGCTACGATACAGCTTCATAGGAAGGTAAGTTTGCTTCCTAGAAGTTTCGGTGAAGTTCTGTCTCGGTTTAGTTAGGTTTGGGTTTGTCGACGGCGGCGGCGCCACCATCGAGACCTACGGCTAGTACGAGCACTTCAACCGTGCGTCGAAAGCTCGCCGCAGTAGTCTGAAGAGCTTCTCGGCGACGGTAGAACTCTTCTGGTGAAATCTGACAGCGAACGGACGCTCGACGCGCCCTCAGGAGCTCGTCGGCACAAGTGGCGGATGTTTTTTTCGGCCGCCTTGCACGGCGGCGATGGCGCGGCGCGAGCGAGCGGCTGGTCCGGTCTGATTTTGGGATTTGAGTTTGGTTTATTTGAAATAAACCCGGCTCTCTGAGTTTGGAATTGATTTGGACCGGTTCAGCAGCTTTGGCGGTTCAATTTCAATTTCGGCCCGGATCTGATATTTGGTCCGGTTGGACTCTAATTTGGTCGAATCCTGGTCGGTTCAGGTAGCCGTTGGAAAGCTTATGGAAATACCTATCCAATGGTATCTTGTGTGTCCTTAGAGGACTTACATATTTTGTGTAATTTAGGTTTTAAGTGTCGGTTTGGCTTGGTTCAGGTCGAATCTGACCGGTTCACTACAATCCTGAGTGGTTCAGTGGGTTTTGTGTCCGGTTCACTAGATCCAAGGTTGGTTCCCTAGGTTTTGAGAAGTTTTGCTTCTGTTGGTAGTCTATGTTTTTCAGTTTGAATCTTATTTGATAGAGTTCTTGTACAAATTTGTATTTCAGAGTGATTGAACAACTATTTGGCTTGCATCGTTTTTCTTGGCTTTTCGGAGGTAGGACCTCAAACTAGATTTCTGTATATAAAAGTTTGTTATCATTATTTTCATTGACTCAAATAGTAAGTATTCTATGCATAACAAAGATTTGCCAGTTATAGTGTTGCCATGTTTTCAATTGTTCACTACCAGTCAAGTATGTTCAAGCAAGTTATTGTTTTCAGTATCCACGTTGAGGACAGTATATTTGTGAACAATTGCATGTTATGGAGCACATACCTAGTAGTATCCACTCGGTGGACAGATCGGGGTCCCAAATTAGCATGCACCAGGATTCGTGACGCATGGTAGCACATGTGTTCACCATGTAAGGTGAATGATTCACCTTATCATGCGTATTCGGGGTGACGACCCCACGAGCCAGTAGGTATTGCTCATAGTGTTTCCTTGCATAATATTATTGATCTTTTCTTTTATTAACCAAATTGATTTAGCTCTTTCGATTACATTCCAGTTTACAGTTTTCAGTAATCAGCTTGTTGCCATCTTATCATTTATGCTTTTTGCTACTTTTCGCTACTTTGGATCTAAGGGACTACCCTTTCTTCTGGGGAGAGGGTTGCTTAGCATTTTTGTGCTAACCCGTGAGGGACGTTGTGCAGTTGCAGATTAGGAGGAGTCAGATCGTCCCGTAAATCCCCGCAAGCGCAGTTACGCTTGAAGTGTTTCAGGTGGCATGCATCCATGAGTTAGTTGTTCTGATAGAGTTTAGTTGTTAGCTGTTCTTGTTATTTAGTTTTCTGTAGTAGCTAGTTGTGTCAATTGAATCAGTTGTATACCTTTTTGGATATTCTTGGATATTAGTCAATCAGATTTGCAATTGCTTTAATAAAAGATATGTTTTCTTCCGCTCTTATTGGATTTTACACATTGCTTAATTTCGAGGTGTAACATTTGGTATTAGAGGAAAATTTCAAGGAAACATAAGGTCCTATGTTTAAACCTAAGGGTTAGTGTTAGGACTAAGGTGAAAATTTTTTTTGGATGTCTAAAAAGAATTCTGTTTTGATTTTCTAGATCATGGATGCTCGTCGGGGAAGAAGACCTGCTGAAGCTGCAGCTAATCCTGAGCAATTAGCAACAGCCATAGCCCAGGCCATTCATGGATCGGCTGCTAATGCTAAGTTGACCGAATTGCAGAAGTTTGGTCCAGAACCCTTTAGGGGTGAGTCTGGGGAAGCTAAGGCCGAAGAGTGGCTAAGATTGGTTGAGAAGGCCTTTGAGCTTGTGCAATGCACTGATGAGGATAAAATATGATATGTTACCTTTATGCTTCAAGGAGAAGCAGATGCTTGGTGGAGAACCCAGAGGGCGACTTTGGTTAATGGTGATGCTGTGATTATTTGGGCTCAATTTGTGAAAGCCTTCAATGCCCAATACTTTCCTGCCAATGTAAGATCTGTTAAATTATTGGAATTTTTATCTTTGGAGCAGGGTAAAATGTTTGTGAAGGAATATAATAGAATGTTTATTAGCCTTAGTCGTTATGCTCCTATGATGGTAGCTACTCAGGTTCAAAAGATTGCTCTCTTTATTAAAGGATTGAACCCAGAGTTAAGAACTTGCTTAGCCATGTTTGAACTTAATACTTATGCTGAAGTTGTAAGTAAAGCCCTATTAGCCGAGCAAGCAAGGATTGAGTTTGGTCGGGTACCAAATGATTCTAAGTCTTCAAGTGGTTCCAAACCTTCCGATAGAGAGCATGTGCCTTCTAAGAGATTTAAGAATACTTCAGGAAGAGTTAGACCACCTCAAGTAACCTCTAGGACTTCTGATTCTAGCTTTGTGTTTTGCAAGTTCTGTGGTGACAAGAACCATCTTTCCCCTAAGTGTCCTAAGGGCCAGTATGTTGGTTTTCATTGTAAGCAACCGGGTCATCAAAGAATCGATTGCCCAAAGAGGAGCAAATCAGAAGCCAGAATATTTGCTATGTCCCGGCAAGAGACTCAAGATCCTGAGGCGGATATTCCAGGTAAATTCTGATTTAATTTTGTTACTTCTCCTGTTGAGATATTTGTGATGCTATTTCTTTTTGTACAAAGTGATGTTATAGATAAATTTGGAGGACCAAATTTCTTTTAAGGGTGGTAGAATGTTATAACCCAGATTTTTGAAAAATAATTTTAGAAAATGCAGATTTTTTTCAGGATTTTTCTATGATTTTTATGGAATTTATCAGAATTTATTTGAGTTAAAAATAATAGTTTTAATGTTAAAAGTTTAAGTTGCATTCGCAGAGGCTTGAACCCGCACCACAACTTTGTTCGTGGTTCAGCCGAACCACCAGGCTATCTTTGCGGTTCAATAATAAACCGCGCGTATTTTATTTGATTCGTGTTTTGGTTGATTTTCTGTCGACGAGTGAACTCGTCGTCGTCTCCGTCTTTCGTGGTGACTAAGTCACGGTACAGAAATCGAAGAAGAAGGGAAGAAGTTACAGTACACAGTGCTGTAATTGAAATTACAGCATTGTAATTGCAGCAGAACTCAATGAATAGTGTTGTCCCACTGATTTCATCGATTTCTCTTCCGATCAGACTCCAAACGCTCTGAAACTTCTGGGGCATGCTCTCCTACTCTAGACGAAGCTTAGGTGTAAAAATCACGATCTGAGATGTCCTCTACACCTCTCGGTGCGAGGACAAACCCTAACCGCCTCTCTGATGATTTCTCTCTGAATTGTTGATAAAAATTCCTCCTTTCACTTTGTGTGTCTTCTCCTCTTAAAGACGACTCTGCAGCATCTTTCGGATCTTAATTTAGACATTTGGATCAAAAGTTATGGCCCAAGCAAGAATCAAACCGAAAAACTCGCGAAATTTTCCGAAAATACGGCACCGTGGAAGTTTTACTCAAAAATATGGTAGTGCCGTATTTCTGCCTCTGGGGTTCTGTAGAAAATTGTCTGAAAATATGGCACCGTGGGATTTCATATGGCAGTGCCGTATTTTGCAGAAGTATTCTAGTCGAGTTTTTATGGAGAATACGGTATCGTGAGAATTTCACCGAGAAATACGGTAGTGCTTGTGCAAGAATTCTTTGGTTGAAATTGCTGAATAATACAGTACCGTGTAATTGTATACGGTAGTGCCGTATTTTCTGATTGTCGTCTGATGCAAAATACGGTACCGTGACAGATTGTCAAGAAAATACAGTAGTGCCGTATTTTTGCAAATGGGCTCCAAATTTAATGAAAATTGATGGGTAGCTTTGTTTCGACATCCAGAATCCATTAGTGTGCTCAAATCTTTCAAAATCCATCAAAATATAGCACTTTTAACCTGAAAATGATCAAAAATAAGAAATGGTGTAGATCCCGCAATATTTGACAAATAAGGCTTAAAAACAAGCAAAATAGTATAAATATGACACAAAAAGACACATCAAATGACACAAAATATATTATGAATTTTGGTGTCATCAAACACATAAGACTCAAACTTTGCTTGTCCTCAAGCAAATAAATAAAGAACAATGCTAGGTATGAAAAATATGCTCTTTTATGAAAAATAAATTTCTAAAATATAATCACTCATGAAATA
>JANTFE010019261.1:1380-16994 GCA_027562315.1 Costus pulverulentus
ACATAGGATTTGCCCCTTCCTAAGGGAAGCATGATATCCATGGAGCTCCTCTATGGTTCTATGATTGAAAGTGTATGGCCATACCCAGGTTAGACCTGATTTAGTCATTGCCATGAGATTGAATAGAAACAAGTGGTGACACACTTGGCCAATCGGATATCAGTTCGGCAAAGAGACTGTAATGCATCTGTACCTGGTTGCGATAATGGGGATGTCAATGTTGATATCCATTCTGATGACTTGGGTAGCAGCGATGCACTGCTAGGTGCCACTCACTACTTGTGGTGACCTTAGGTTAGCACTGCCAACGTCAGAGGAACCTACAAGGTCGCACACCTTGATATTCGAGTTCTCGTATTGATCGGGAAGCCTTATGATCGAGTTATTGGATAACTTGGATCTAATTGGGAGATTTTATCAGTGCCAATGGGCCTGATGAGATGGAAGAAACTTATTGGAGCCAACTTCCATTTTTGGCATATTGACCAAACTAACCATGGTTAACCTGGTTTGACCTTGGGTTAAATTGGATTAGATCCAATGGGTTGATTGACATGCATTATGGATCTTGGGCTAGGCCCATTCTATAGTTGGGCTTTTTAATAAGTTAAATGGGTTTAAGGAGAAGAATGTGTAGGTGCAAGGCTAACCCTGGTTAGACTAGGGATGGTGCCTACGACACATATGGTTAAATCTAAGTTGAATTAATCATTTGTGGGATAATTAATTAATTAATTTAAATAATTGATAAGAGTCCTATTTAATAGGGCTGATTATTTAAATTATTAATTAGAGTCCTAATTGGATTAGGACTTGATTATTTAAATGATTAATTAGAATTCTAATTGGATTAGGACTTAATTAAATCAATAAAAATAATCCTATTCCTACTTCTTCTCCTAGCCACTACCTTAGCCGCCCCTTGCTCTATATATTGAGCCCTAGCCGCCCCCTCTCATGACACATCTTCTTAGAGGCGTGAACACTAAGAGGGGCAACAACAAGGATGAAAGGTAGTGGCGGCTTCTTCCATCAAACCCTAGCCGCAAGTCTTCTCCTTTCCTCCTCCTTGGCGCAACTTGGTGGAAGGCTTGGCGGCTCTCTTCTCCTTCCTTCTTCTTCATCCATTGGCACAAGTACCTTGGAGGTGGTGCAAATATATTGGAGGTGGCGCAAGCACCTTGGAGGTGGCGCAAGTTGAGAAGAGGGTGACCAAAGGCTTGGATCTTCTTCCCGAGGCTAGCCCCGGGCGTGGAAGAAGAGGACTCGAGGTGATCCATGTGTGTGAGACTGTAGAGTGCACACGCTTGGGCGCCTCCACGACATCAGCCTCGTCTTGCTCAAGGTATCTTCTATCTCATCGTGTCGACTCCCTCGCTTGCGATCTTCACTAGGTTTTTGGGACTGACTCGTTTCGGGGATATTGCTTCCATTGTGCATTGTATTTGTGTCATTGTGACTCTGAAAAATTGTAAAATATCCTCGGGGTTTCCTAACAGTGGTATCAGAGTGACTTGCGAGACTCGAACGATGTATTTTCATGCTTTTCCATGCTCACATGCCATATTAACAATTTTTGCAAATTGCATATTCTTATGGCAAACGATTTTTCTAAAGTAGGAAAAATTAGGGTTTCTTGTTTCTATCATCTTTTCAACCTCTTTTGGATTGTTGGGTTATTTTTCTTGTATGATTTAAAGGATCAAAGGCGCACATGATTTTCTCAAGTAGGACAAGCATTGTATCTTCGGATTGGCCAGGTCTCTTGATCTGACAAAATTACCAGCTGAGAGGATCTTTGAAATCATCATGAAAATTAATTGCAAATAACCAAGAGATTTGTGAAAAGAAGATGAGGAAAAGAGACTAGTTTTATGAAAAATTAAAATTTCAGATTTTAAGTTTTTCATGAGCATGTAGAACTGCATGTGTAGATACCTTGCTTGTGCATAATGTTGTGATCATGAGTCAAGCCCCTTTTGCATGCCTGTGATGTATCTTTGTGAGGCCTGCGTGCCGCTTTTCTTTTATTTTTGTAACAAGAAGAAGAAGATTAGGGCGCAAACACATGGAACCCTAGCGCATGCATGCTTGATGGGGCATGGAGGAGTGGCGCAAGATGGCATGGCCGAACCCTAGGGTTTGAGAGCTAGCCATCTTGGCTCCTTGCATGGTGGCGCATCATCTATGGAGAAAGACCCATGGCATTAGCCGAACCCATGAGGGACACCTCTAGGGTTTGAGAGCTAAACCATGGTGAGAAGGACCTTGGAGCCAACCTTGAAGACCAAGTTAGAGGTCGGCTAGGTTAGGTCTTGTCTTTGGGGGCTTGAGCCCTAGGTCAAGAGTAGAACCTCCTTTTGGCATGGGTTGGTTCAATGTCTTGAATAGGCTATGATCACATCATTCTTTTACTGTTTTCATACATATCTGGTAAAGCATGCCTGAGTTGTTTTATCGTTATGTTATCACTATAGGATTGCATGCCTCTAATGTTAGACATAAGATAAAACTAATGAGACCTCAAAAACCCTCATAAATAAATATCAAGTCTAGTAGCCTACTAATGCGTAGCCCTCGCTAAGCTATCGATCAGTGGTGTTGTGAACTGTTTCCCACCCTCATGGGACACACCCACTTATCTTTAGAAAGTGCGTGGTGGCAATGGTTTCCCCAGTCCGTTTTAATCGGGCGTGCCTTCGCAAGGAAACTCGTTGGCCCTGCGCATAACGGTTAGGAATAGACTTGACTAGACTTCCACATGTGCTGGGCATATGGTGGAACTCTAAAGGCATCGTTGAGAGGTTAGGGTTTTATGCTGTATCCAGCTCTCGCTGGACATGAAATGCCTAGACTGTCTCAATAAGGGGAATTGCTTGGAGCAATCGGTCAGCGTGCCCACCTTAGGAAGCATGGGTTACTTTGTGTATCTCATCCCACCCTCGTGGGACGGGAAGCCTCATGTGAAATAAGGATCCCATCTCATTAGGAAGTCTTAGACTTCCCGATTGACTTTGCGGGTTGTTAATTCGATTAAAATAGTGGGAGCCATAATCATTTAAAACAAGTCCAGTTTAAATGATTTGTAGTAGTACTAATCTGCTGTTTCTTGACTATTGTAGAACAATGGCAACGAACAATAGTGGTTGGTCACTGCGGTCTATCCTAGAAAATGACAAGTTGGTTGGATCCAACTTGATGGATTGGTATATGAACTTGAGAATTGTGCTCAAGCTCGAGAGAAAGCTCTATGTCCTTGAGCAGCCCATTCCTGAACCACTTCCATGCTCAGCCTCAGCGGCTGAGAGGGATGCTTATGATAAGCATCAGGCTGATACTTTGGAGGTTGCACAACTGATGCTAACCAACATGTCACTCGATCTTCGAGGGCAATATGAATTAAAGAGTGCTTCTAAGATTATTTCTAATCTAAAGCAGCTCTTTGATAAATTGGTTAGGCTCAATCCTCCTAAAGTAGAAATTCAGAGTGTTTAGCCGAAAGGCTTAACCAAGGATCTAAAGTTAAAGATGGAAAGGATTAGGAATAACAAGTGCTACTCATGTGGAGGACCACCTCACATGATAAAGGACATGGTGCGGCTTCAGAATGAGAAGAAGAGAGGCAAGGCTTTGTCTTCATGCTCTGGTATTTATGTTACAGAAGTCAACCTTTTTACTTCTATGTCATGGGTATTGGATACCGCATGTGGAGCTCATATTTGTACAAATATGCAGGGGCTCAAGAAAAGTAGATCGGTGCGGCCTAGAGAGATTGACCTACGAGTTGGAAACGGGGCACAGGTTGCTGCTGTTGCTGTAGGAGTTTTGACTCTCTCCCTGCCATCTGGACTTCAGTTAGAGTTAGATAATTGCTATTATGTACCTTCGCTTACTAAGAACATTGTATCCATTCCTTGCTTGTCAAAGAAAGGATTTAAGTGTGAAATAAATAAGAACTCTTGTTCTTTTTCATTTGCAAATATGTTCTATGGGAAGGGTACTCTGTGCAATGGTCTATATGTGTTAGACATGGATAACTCTATTTGTAACATAAATAATAAAAGGACCAAACTAAGTGGTTCAGTTGGTGCTTTCCTATGGCATTGTCGATTAGCCCATATAAACAAGAATCCCATTCAACAACTCTATGCAAATGGGTTGATAGATTCAAGTTCCTTGGAGGAATTTGATACATGTGAGCCTTGTTTATTAGGGAAAATGACAAAGGCGCCCTTCACCAAAATTGGTAAGAGGGCAGGAGGTTTGTTGGATCTCATACATAGCGATGTGTGTGGGCCATTCAATAAACAAGCCAGAGGAGTACACAATTACTTCATTACCTTTACTGATGATTTCAGTAGGTATGGTTATGTCTACTTGATGAGACATAAATCTGAATCCTTTGAGAAATTCAAGGAATTCAAGAATGAAGTAGAGAACCAGCTTGGTAGATCCATTAAGGCTCTTCGATTAGATCGTGGTGGAGAGTACCTGAGTGGTGAGTTTCATGACTATCTGAGAGAGTGTAGGATTCTATCCCAACTCACTCCTCCTGGAACACCTCAATGGAATGGTGTGTCTGAAAGGAGAAATCAAACTCTGTTGGACATGGTTCGGTGTATGATGAGTCATGCAACTCTACCTCCCTCATTCTGGGGACATGCACTAGAGATAGCTTCTCTGATACTGAATAATGTTCTATCTAAGAGTGTCTCAAAGATTCCATACGAGGTATGGAGTGGGGGACGCCATAATCTATCTTTTATCAAGATCTGGGGATGCGAGGCATATGTCAAGCGTCAGGATTCTAGCAAGCTAGAACCTAGATCTGATAAATATGTGTTTGTGGGGTACCCTAAGGAAACTAAGAGTTACTACATCTATGTTCCCACCGAGAACAAAGTTTTTGTTGCTCGGGGTGCTATCTTTCTAGAGAAAAAATTTTTCATGAAAAAAGTTAGTGGGAGGAAGTTTGACTTGGATGAGGTCCAAGTGCAACCACAAGACATAAAGATGGAACCTGAGCCACCTGTACCCGTTGCTAGGCAACCTAAGGCTCAGACATAGGCCCCACGTAGGTCTGGGAGAATTCGACATGCACCTGAGAGGTATGGGTCGCTACCGACCCAACATGACGAGATCTTCATCATTGAGGATGAACCCAGGACTTATGATGTGCTGATCAGTGGACCAGACTCAGAGAGATGGCTTGAGGCCATTCGATCCGAGATGGATTCCATGTCAGCTAACCAAGTCTGGGATTTGGTTGAGTTACCTGATGGGGTAAAGCCCATAGGGTGTAAATGGGTCTTCAAGAGGAAGACAGACATGGATGGCAACATAGTTACCTATAAAGGTAGACTAGTGGCTAAGGGATTCAAACAAATTCACAGGGTGGATTATGATGAAACCTCATCGCCAGTTGCCATGTTCAAATCCATTCGGATTATGCTTGCTATAGCTGCATATCATGATTACGAGATATTGCAGATGAACGTGAAGACAGCTTTCATTAATGGAAAGCTAGCTGAGGATGTGTATATGACACAACCTGATGGCTTCGTCCATCCTGCAGAGGCCAATAAGGTCTGCAGGCTAAAGAGATCCATCTATGGATTAAAGCAAGCATCTCGAAGTTGGAATCTTCGATTCGATGATGCTGTGAGAGATTATGGCTTTATCAAAAGCGAAGATGACGCCTGTGCATACAGAAAATTCAGTGGGAGCTTGGTGACTTTTCTAGTCTTGTATGTCGATGACATACTACTCATCGGGAATGACATCCCTTGTCTTCAAGCTGTGAAGACATGGTTAGGTAAGTGTTTTGAGATGAAGAACTTAGGGGAGGCCACCTATATCCTTGGAGTGAGGATCTACAGGGATAGATCCATGAAGCTCCTAGCCCTTAGTAAGAGTACATACATTGATAAGGTCTTGGAGAGGTTTAGCTTGGAGCAATCCAATAAAGGGTACCTTCCAGTAAGACATGGCCTTACTCTCTGAAAGAGTCGGTGTCCCACCACAGAGACTGAGAGGGATGACATGAGTCGAGTGCCTTATGCTTCGGCAGTAGGATCGATCATGTATGCAATGTTGTGTACTAGACCAGATGTGGCTTATGCTATGAGCATAACCAGCTGATACCAATCCAATCCTGGAATGCAGCATTGGGTGGCTGTAAAGAACATCCTAAAGTATCTGAGAAGAACTAAGGATTTGTTCCTAGTCTATGGGGGACAGGAAGAGCTCAGTGTGCAAGGGCTACATTGATGCGTCTTTCCAGTCTGACCCTAACGACTTCAGATCGTAGGCCGGCTATGTGTTCAAAATGAATGGAGGCGCTGTATGCTGGAAGAGCTTCAAGCAATCCACCATAGCTGATTCTACAACAGAGGCTGAGTATGTGGCCGCTTCTGAGGCAGCCAAAGAAGCTGTTTGGATAAGGAAGTTCATTTCTGAACTTCAGGTGGTTCCTAGTGCAGTGGATCCCATTGAAATCTACTGTGATAATAATGGAGCAATTGCACAAGCCAAGGAACCACAGTCTCATCAAAGATCCAAACACATACTCAGGAGATTTCACCTGATCAGAGAGATCATAGACAAAGGTGATGTCAAGATTAGTAGAGTTGACACAGAGAACAATCTGGCAGACCCATTGACCAAGGCTTTGGTGCAGCAGAAGCATGATGGTCACGCTAGAGATATGGGGTTGAGGTTCCTCAACCTCTAGGTCTCAGTGCAAGTGGGAGATTGTTGGTATATATGCCCTAGGACCTAGTTTTGGTCTATTATTGTACTACTTGATACTGATATTTATATCATATTGGCATTGTCGTTATCATTATTTGTTTACATCTGCGATCATGTACTTATATGATAATGTCCCTGGAGACAGATTGGATCTGGGCTCAAATGATTGTCCCCATTCGATGTACCTGAGTGGATATGGGACAACTCTAGTACTTGTGAGACTGGAATATGGGCTGGTTAGGCACGAGGTGCTAACGCAGACATATAGGTATATCAGTGGTGGATATACTGGACTGACCCGCTATGAGGCAATGACTTGGTGTCACAAGTTATCCTCACAAGTGATAGGAGATTCATTAATCCCTTGACTTGAGGTCATTGGCCATTCTATATGGCTAGGGACATGCTTTGATACAATCTAACACCTTACCGTAGTTGGGGGGTAATAACGGTTGTCATTGAGCATGTCATGACCCATATGAGAAGGTCAATGAACAGACATAGGATTTGCCCCTTCCTAAGGGAAGCATGATATCCATGAAGCTCCTCTATGGTTCTATGACTGAAATTGTATGGCCATACCCAGGTTAGACCTAATTTAGTCATAGCCATGAGATTGGATAGAAACAAGCGGTGACACACTTGGCCAATCGGATATCAGTTCGGCAAAGAGACTGTAATGCATCTGTACCTGGTTGCGGTGATGGGGATGTCGATGTCAAAATCCATTCCGATGACTTGGGTAGCAGTGATGCACTGCTAGGTGCCACTCACTACTTGTGGTGACCTTAGGACAGCACTACCAACGTCAGAGGAACCTACAGGGTCGCACACCTTGATACTCGAGTTCTCGTATTGATCGGGAAGCCTTATGATCAAGTTATTAGATAACCCGGATCTAATTGGGAGATTTCATCTGCGCCAATGGGCCTGATGAGATGGAAGAAACTTATTGGAGCCAACTTCCATTTTTGACATATTAACCAAACTAACCATGGTTAACCTGGTTTGACCTTGGGTTAAATTGGATTAGATCTAATGGGTTGATTGACATGCATTATGGACCTTGGGCTAGGCCCATTCTATAGTTGGGCTTATTAATAAGTTAAATGGGTTTAAGGAGAAGAATGTGTAGGTGCATGGTTAACCCTGGTTAGACTAAGGATGGCGCCTACGACACATATGGTTAAATCTAAGTTGAATTAATCATTTGTGGGCTAATTAATTAATTAATTTAAATAATGGATAAGAGTCCTATTTAATAGGGCTGATTATTTAAATTATTAATTAGAGTCCTAATTGGATTAGGACTTGATTATTTAAATGATTAATTAGAATCCTAATTGGATTAGGACTTAATTAAATCATTAAAAATAATCCTATTCCTACTTCTTCTCCTAGCCACTACCTTAGCCGCCCCTTGCTCTATATATCGAGCCCTAGCCGCCCCCTCTCATGACACATCTTCTTAGAGGCATGAACACTAAGTGGGGCGACAACAAGGATCAAAGGTAGTGGCGGCTTCTTCCATCAAACCCTAGCCGCAAGTCTTCTCCTTCCCTCCTCCTTGGCGCAACTTGGTGGAAGGCTTGGCGGCTCTCTTCTCCTTCCTTCTTCTTCATCCATTAGCACAAGTACCTTGGAGGTGGCGCAAATATATTGGAGGTGGCGCAAGCACCTTGGAGGTGGCGCAAGTTGAGAAGAGGGTGACCAAAGGCTTGGATCTTCTTCCTGAGGCTAGCACTGGGCGTGGAAGAAGAGGACTCGAGGTGATCCGTTTGTGTGAGACTGCAGAGGGCGCACGCTTGGGTGCCTGCACGACATCAGCCTCGTCTTGCTCAAGGTATCTTCTATCTCATCGTGTCGACTCCCTCGCTTGCGATCTTCACTAGGTTTTTGGGACTGACTCGTTTCTGGGATATTACTTCCGCTGTGCATTGTATTTGTGTCATTGTGACTCTGAAAAATTGTAAAATATCCTCGGGGTTTCCCAACAGATGCACCATCATGCTTGTGCCAAGAGGGACAGCTTATGAACCCTATGGTTCGGCCAAGCCCTTACTTGCGCCACCAAGCAAGATGTGCCATCATGGTTGATGCGCTAAGATGCAAGCTCCAAGAGGGATGCGCCCCTAATCTTCTTTGTGCGTTTATAAAATAAAAAGAAAAAAAACGGTGCGCAGGCCTCACATGAATACATCACAGGCATACAAGGGGCTTGATTATGACTACAACACTATGTACAATCATCTCATGCTTTTCTGTATGCTCATGGAATCATAAAACTTTAGTTTTAGTTTCTTAGAAAACACATCTTTCAACCTCAACGTCTGTTCACAAATCTAGGATTTTTTGTTTCTCTCGGGAGTCTACAAGTGGCGCATGCATGCTCCAAGCACGCTTGCCGCCTACCCTTGCAATCCTTAACCTGCCAAGATTAGGACAATCACCATGCCCCAAAATCTTTGACAAGTCCCACACAGTAGGTCTATCCTACATGCATGGGGAGAAATTAATTCTTTCACATATGGGTCTATCCTACCATGTGAAGAAAGAGAAAAACCAAAGAGATCGAATAGATGCTAGGAACGAAAAACTTACGATTTTTCCTACTTAGAAAAATCCATGCGCATATGCAAATTTTCAAAAAATTTCAAATGATATGTGAGCATACAATCAAAGAATAAAACACCGTTCGAGTTTGCAAGATGGCTCTGATACCACTATTGGAAAACCCCGGGTATTTTAAAATTTTCGAAACAAGCACAGTGGAAGCAATCCCCGAAACAGGCCAGTCCTAAAAACCCAGAAGATCAAGTCATGCGAGGGAATCGACACGGTGAGTAGGAGATGATACCTTGCAGCGAAGAAGAAGGATGCGATGCAGGCACCCAAATGTTCGCCCTCTACAGTCTCGCGCATAGCCGACGCTCGAGTTCTCTTCTTCCACGCCTGGTGCTAGCCTCGGGAGGAAGATCCACGCCTCTTGGGAGTCCTCCTCAAGAACTTGCGCTACCCACACAGTGAATGCGCCAAGAGGAGTAGATGGGAAGAAGAATGCCGCCAAGGTCTAACCTTGCAGCCACCCAAGAAGAAGGAGGAAGAGAGAAAACGCGAAGCTCCAAGCTTGCGAATGAAATCTCCTAGAGAGTAACCTTTTCCTCTCAACCCTGCTAGCCCTTATATAGAAATCACAGTGACCTCTAGTATTCTGAAATAAATTCAGAATTAATGTCTGCATTAAGTTCATCATTAATTATAGAATTAAATTCAGAATTAATTATTGAATTTAAACTCTGAATTAAAGTCTAATAATGACCCATTAAAACTCTGAATTAAAGTTTCATAATGGTCATTAATAACGTGACTCTTCAAATTTATAATTAAATTCAGATTTAAATTCAGAATTAAATTCACAATTAATCACATAATTAAATGTAGAATTAAATACAGAATTAATTCTCAAAATTAAATGCAGTATTTAATTCACATGATTTCCATTGGGCCCAGGCGACTTACCATCATTGCTCATTGGGCCTTACTGCTAATTGGGCCTTACGACCCATTGGGCCTCACCGCCAATTGGGCCTCATGGTCCATTTAGCTTCGCTCAACTTCATTAAGCTGCTGATTAAGCCATCGAATCCAATCCGATGCAACCCTTTGTTAAATACAGCTAACTGTGGTTAACTCGGGGTCAATATGCCAAAAATGAAGTTTAGCTCCGGTAAGTCCCTTCCTTCTCATCAGGCACAATGGCGCTGTTGAATTCTCCAAATAGATCCGAGTTATCTAATAACACGATTATTAGGCAACTCGATCAATACGAGAACTCGAGTTTCATGTTGTGCGACCCTGTACGTTCCTCTGACGTTGGCAGTGATAAACTCAGTCATCAAAAGCAGTGAGTGGCACCTAGCAGTGCATCGCTGCTACCCATGTCTTCGGAATGGATATCAGCATCGACATCCCCATCATCGCAACAAGATACCGATGCATTACAGTCTCTTTGCCAAACTGATATCCGATTGGACAAAGTGTGTCACCACTTTGTTTTCATCCAATCTCATGGTCATGATTAAATCAGGCTTTCACCTGGGTATGGCCATACACTTTCAGTCATGTAACCATAGGGGGGCCCCGTGGATATCAAGCTTCCCGCAGGAAAGGGCAAATCCTATGTCTGTCCATTGATCTTCTCATATGGATTTTGACATACCCAATGACAACCGCTATGACCTCCCTGCTACGGCGAGACGTTAGGTTGTAGCAAAATATATCCCTAACCATATAGAAGAGTCAATGACCTCAAGTCAAGGGATCAATGCATCTCCTGTCACTTGTGAGCTTAACTCATGACACCAAGTTAGAGCCTCACAGTGGGTCGGTCCAGTATATCCACCATTGATATACCTATATGCCTGCATTAGCACCCCGTGTCTAACCAGCTCATATACCAGTCTCACATGTACCAGAGCTATCCCTTATCCACTGAGGTACTCGACTAGGGACACACCGTTTGAGCACAAATACAATCTATCTCCAGGGATATTATTATCCATGTTCATAATCGCAGATGTAAACATAGCATAATAACGACAAGGCCATAATGATATATTTAAATATCAATATCAAGTAGTACAAGATGGACCAATAATGGGTCCAAGGGCATATACACCAACAAAGGGGACCTCCAACTCAACTTCACTTCAAAGCCCCACTTCAAGATCCTTTCCAATTGAAGAAACATCAGCCCCATGGAGTTATGTGCCAGCCTCATCCTCAAAATCAAGCAAGGATCGGTTTAGATCCACAATTCAAGGGACGCCCAATCTAGAGCCACAAATCAAGGAGTGCGCCATCAAGATCCACAATTAGGGGGAATAATTCTTTCCTTCTTCTCATTGCCGCCCAAGCCAACAAGGAAGGTTTTCAATGTTCAAATTCTCCCTCGCCAGCACCTCAAGGAATCCAGCCATTCGAATTCAAGACTTGCCAATTCAGCCATCCAAAGAAGGCAACAAGATTAGCCCACTTAATGCCTTGTCTCCATTTCGAATTTCCTCCAAATATGTAAGGGGTGCAAGGGGCCAATGACCACCTTGCCCTCACCTTATCCTCCTCCCTAAGCTGCCTATTTATGTATCCCCATTGCATCATGCGCATAGCATTGTTGAAATAATATTGTTGACTAGTTTCCTAGCCAAATGAAGGGTGCTTGTGTCGCCCAAACCTTCCTTCTTCCCTCTTCTTCCCTCAAGAGCCAAGCCTCTCCTCTTATCTCCTCGCCTCTCCCTTTCAACGAGCAAGGCCGAGACTCATCTCCATCAAGGCAAGAACATGAAAGAGATCTAGAAGTCAAGATGGCGCAAAGATCATGGGAGCACCTCTTGGTCTTCTTCAAAGCGATTCTCTAAGTTAAGTATTCCAACCTCTTGTGCTTTCACTTCCTTCACTCTAAAGAACATCTTACTACACATCTTTGGATCTTTATAGGTATTGGCACAAGGTGAAGGATGCTTGGCGCTTCACCCTCTCTTCCCCCCCCCCTTTTTTAGATAGTCTATTTCTTTGTTAGCAAGAGAACTTGGAGTACTAGCCTCCCTCTTGACTCTTTAGCATTGTTGGTGTTTAATTAACTTTATAACTCACCCACGCCTGTGTGGGATTGCTGGATGCCTGATAGCCCGAAAGGGAACACAACAAATCTGGCACGCTACCTTGGACTAATCCTTGGTAACGGCACCAAAAAGTTGTTGTTAAACCGCAAGTGCATGGGTATACGAAGTAATAAAAAAGTATCGAATCCACAGGGACCTACGTTGTCGAATACTAAATAGTTGATTTCTTACTATCTAGGCAACTCGAGATCGTGAGAATAGCAATCGGTAACTAAAAGCGGGATTATCAGAGATAAAAGCTGGGAATAGGGTTTCGTTCACTTAAACTTTTATGACTAGACATGAATAAGGATTTCGTTGATTCAATTTCATCATGAAGAAGATATTATCGAAGGATGAACGCAAGGATCACTTTCGTGCATCCAAGCTCTAGAATCTCTAGTGGAGTCTCAAGGATCACTTTCGTGCATCCGAGTCTCGCAACTAGTTTTACTCAAGGACCTCCAACGTTTTGATCTTTGCTTTCGCACAAGATCTCCACGTTTGACAAATAGACTCGATCTATAGATTCATGTTATAATCATGGCAATTATTTTACTAGAAAAGATCAAGATGGATCTAACCTAAGGAAGGGATCCTAACATGCAATTCTAGGGTTCCAAATTCTCAAGCAATTACCTTTCAGTCTCAAGCGAAAATTCTAAGAACATAATTAATAATATGAACCTAAAGAGAGTCTAAGCACAATTATCACATGAGCAAAATCATCATGCTGAATTCAAACTCAACGAAATATTGAAAAAGAAGTTATCTAATCATTAAAAGTCAAGTGAACTACTCCCCCCATGTCCCAAGAGTAGTTTAAGCAAGCATGGCGAAGGAAATACAATATTTCATAATTTCAGAAAATTGGAAATCAACAAATGGAAGAGTTTTTAGAAAATACGGCATGACTGTGAAGTATTTCACAGCCGTATTTTACAAAAGAAGGCGTGAACAGTGGTGGCGATCCTTCTTCCCTTGATTTCTCCTCCAATTTGTCTCTTTTCGATCTAAAACTTCCGGTACGTTGTCTCCTTCACCTGGCGATGCTTCGGTAGAAAAATCACAGCCAGAGGTCGTCTGAATCGAGCGCGGCGGCGAAACCCTCGACGGCAGCGTGGATCGCGATTTCTCCCTCCACGGTCGATCAAAATTGCGGCCTTTTGTCTCTCTGTAATCCTCTCGTGAAAAGCTCCCTTTTTGCTTCTTACGGCATCGAATATAAACTTCTGGATTATCCGCAATCATCTACGCAAGGATCGGGCGTGGACATTGACCGGGGCGTCGCTTTCAAAACCGATTTTACGGCAGTGTAGTTGTTTACGGCTAGTGCCGTAAAATCTTTTAAGTCTTTTGTGCTGATGTCGTCTCGGAAAATACGTCCCATAAAATAGTTTGCGGTCAGTGCCGTAAACTTTGTTGAACTCTCTGTTTTGAAACGGCTGAAAAATACGGCAGTGAAATCCCTTACGACAAGTACCGTAAAATCGGCTAAGGTTTCTATTCTGACGCAATCAGAAATACGGTACTGTAATATTGCTTACGGCTGGTACAGTAAAATTGGGAAATCTTTCTATTCGGAAATCTTCACAAATTACCGCAGTGATCAGATTTTACGGTACCATTTGAAATTACGGTACCGTAAAATAGATTACAGCACTATCGTAATTTGCTGGCTTTCTCCGATTTGCGTGAAATTTCTTGGGTGATCTCCTCTTGATGATGAGAACTCTTCCATGTATTTGATTTTGCTTGAAAATGCCTAAAATAGTGCCTTTTTGCCTGAAAAACATGAAAAACCAAAATAGAAGTAGACTTTGCAATATTTGATGGATTCAGCATAAAAACAAGTAAAAAGATCCTCAATTTAGCATGAAAAGATATCTAAAGTGATACAAAATATACTACATATTTTGGTGTCATCAAACACATAAGGCTCAAACCTTGCTTGTCCTCAAGCAAAAATTAAAATTAGAAATCAAAATTTGATTAAAAGAATAACCTTTTCATGCTCAATAAATTTCTAAAATACAACTTGTCAGTGAAAAATTCTATTAATTGATTTACAAAATTTTAGGTAAACATATCATCCTCAGAACTCAATTTTCTAGATTCACAACTCAATCAAATAAAACTTCGCAACTTGTACAATAGATAGAAATTTCAATCGCATGATTTCACCTAGTATCAATTTAAATCTATCATGTTTTTGTTTACAGGAATTAGGTCTCCAAGATCTTTTTCCACACATAAATTTTTTTTTTCTTTTTTTTTCTTTTTTTTTCCCTTGTCTTTGGATAGATGGCATGTATCCACATAGAAACATACCTTTTATTTTTGACTTCAACTCTTTCTTCGGTACCACTGTCAATTTTACACAGTGCCAAGTAGAGGAGTCTTATTCTTTTCACTACTCATTATTTTTCATGCATAGACTTCAACCCATGTCTTAGGTACCTCTATCAATTTTACATAGTGCCAAGTAGGGGAGTCTCTCACTATTTTTTACGGATCTTGGATTCTTATTTCCCAACAAATAGCAAAAATAGACTAAACCTCAACTAGGTTGATCAATTGATCTAAATTCACAAATCATACTAATATACTCATTTTATTCAAAAGAGAAGTTTCACTTTTAAATTTCATTCTTCAAATAATATATCTCCCCAAAATTTTATGCATCAATCAATGTCATATCTCAATAGACAAATATGTATTGAAGAAATAAATTTGACATGATGGAGTTATGTTTTCAATCATTAATTTGAGATCATCATGTTGGGAAACCCTGGGGACATTTTACAATTTTCAGAGTTGTAAACATTCATACATTCATTGCACAGCGGAAGAATGTCCCCGAAAAAGGCCGGTCCCAAAAACCCAGTGAAGATCGCATGTAAGGGGTTCGACACGATGAGTTAGAAAATACCTTAGGAGCAATGCAGAGCAATGTCGATGTAGGCGCCCAAGTGTTCGCCCTCTGCAGTCTCACACACACGGATCTCTTGTGTTCTCTTCTTCCACGTCCGGTGCTAGCCTCGGGAAGAAGATCCAAGCCTTAGGGAGATGCTCTCCTTAACTTGCGCCACTAAGAGAGAGGATGCGCCAAGTTGAGAAGGATGACTACTCAAGCCGCCAAGCTCTAGATCTCTTGTCGCCAAAAAGAAGGGATGAAGAGGCTTGCGGTTATGGAAGATG
>JANTFE010019267.1:13944-25437 GCA_027562315.1 Costus pulverulentus
TATGATCTACATGCGGTCTTGAGGGTGACACCCCTATAATATTTCATGCGCCCCCTTATTAGGGTTTCACCCCCTTTTGCGCTCCCCCTTGAAGGGGACTTTCAGGAAGCCCATTGGTTGTGATTTAGCGCCATCTCCTCAATCAAGGCATGGGCATCTTCAACAGTCTTGTTCATCAATGCTCCCCTTGCAGCAGCATCAACAGTTAAGTGTGTATTGTAAAGCAAACCATTATAGAAAGTCTGAATTAAAACCCAGTTTTCCACTCCATGGTGGGGGCACTTCCGTTGGAGCTCATTAAAGCGCTCCCATGCTTCACTCATTGATTCTCCGTCTCTCTGGGCAAAGCCTGTGATTTGGTTCCTCAACTGGATCATTTTACTGGGAGGAAAGCACTTCTGCAAGAAGGCATTTGACAAGCGCTCCCAAGTAGTAAACGTCCCAGTTGGATGTGCATGAAGCCAGGCTTTTCCTCTGTCCCTGAGAGAAAAAGGAAACAGTCTTAGTCTGAGGGCATCGTCAGATACACCATTAATCTTTATGGTGTCACAGAATTCAAGGAAAAAGGGATAAGTGTTGGTTTGGATCTTCCAAAGGAGATCCTCCAAACTGATTCTGTTGAATCATTGATAAGAACGTTGGCTTGATCTCAAAGTTGTTCACATCTATAGCAGGCCTAGTGATGCTGGAATGAATTCCTTGTGTATTTGGGGCTGCAAAGTCGCGCAATGTCCTTCTTTCAGCCATGATGGTTTATTCTTCTCTTTCTTCTACAACTTGTGTCTCCATAAATCTCAATCTCTTTCGCAGTCTCAGAGTCTTGTTTATCTCAGGATCAAAAGATACAAGTGGTCCTGACCTAAGATTCCTGTGCATGCAAAGTAGATAGATCAAGTGATTTCAAGAAAATAGAAAATAAACAAAACAGTAAATAAAACCTAGTCTAGTAATAATCTCGATATCTTCAATATCGGCAACGACGCCAAAAAACTTATTGTGTCTGCAAGTGCACGGATACTCGAAGTAATATAAAAATTATTGAACCACAGAGACCTTGTTGCCAAGTACTGAATAATCGATTTCTTGCTAGCTAGGCAATTGAAAAATAGTAAATCAAGCTATCGAAAAGAGCACGGATAGAATATCAAAGAAGAAAATGGGACTAGGGGTTCATCTACTTTAAATTTCTAATGGCTAGATTAAGATAAGTGTCTGTCAATCTAATTCTATCACGATAAAGGTATAATTTACTTCATAAATAAATTATCTCTCTCTCGCACAGACAACCATACAAAGAACCGATCCCCACTCTCGTGCAAGATCTATTCAATGCTGAGAATTAGTAAATCATCAACTAAGAACTCCAGGATCACTCTCGTGCATCTGAATTCTAGGTTGATCACCTCAAGTGGAAACTCAAAGATCACTCTCGTGCATCCGAGTCTCAACACTAGTTTTACTCAAGGGTTTCCAACGACTCGATACTCAATCTCTTGCAATATCAAATCAATTCTACACATTAACTCAATCCAAAGTATCAGAAATTCAACATGGCAATAAAATTACTAAAAATCAGAATTCGAAGAACTACCTAATCTCTTACGATAGTTCCAAACTCAATAATTCCTAGGGTTTCGAATTTCAAACAATCAACCTCTCGGTCTATTTCGCAAAATTCTAAAACATGCTGATATTTAAGACATAAAGGAGAATTAAAGAACAATCAATCACAAGAGTAAAATTATCATAATAAAATTAGTTTGACAAAATTAGGGTTTTCTAGCCATTAAGAAACAAAGAGATTACACCCCCATGTCCCATAAAAAGATTAAGCTATCATGATGAAAGGATTACAATAAAACATGTTCTCAGAGTGATAAGGAATTGAAAAGAGGGAAGAAAGATTACAAAACAGGGCTGTAATGAAATTATATCCCGTAATATGCTTTGAACAGCGCTGTCAACACTGTTGTATCAATTTCTCCTTCAATTCAACTCCAATGCTCTGGAACTTGAGATGCGTGTTCTCCTTCACCAGGTGAAGCTCTCTGTCAAATTTCATGGCCGGAGGTGGTCTGTAGGTGGAGAACCGATGAACCCTAGCAATTCCGCCTCCCCCTCAATTTCTCCGTGGATTCGTGATAAAAATCATTCCTTTCGCTTCCCATCCTTCCCCCCCCCCCTTAAAGACGAGTCCACCCCTTCTTTCAGATCTAGATATGGACTCCTATATCTCTGGAAATCGCGTTTTGACTGATTCAGCGGAAATCTCAGATTTCTAGGCTGGCAAATACGGCACTGTGTAGATGTACACGGCAGTGCCGTATTTCTTTCTATGAAATCTGGTAGAAAGCACGGCACCGTGCATTCTCTTACGGCAATGTCGTATTTGCGCTAAAACTTCTCTGGTCAAAATTGGTGGCAAATACGGTACCGTGAAAGATTCGGGGAGAAATACGGTAGTGCCGTATTTGTGCTGGAGCTTTCTGTTATAGACTATCAAAAAATACGGTACCATGTAGATGTACACGGTGGTGCCTTATTCTCCCTCAAGTTTTCGGGTAGAAATCTCCCCAAAATACGGTACCGTGAAGGTTTCGGGGCAAAATACGGTAGTGTCGTATGTTTGTCTAGTTAAAAGCGCCACAATACGGTACCGTGCAGATGTACACGGCAGTGCCGTATTTTTTCTAGGAGCATCCTTTTGACTTGAAATTTGATGGGTAGACCCCTCTTCATGGTTGGAACTCATTCATGCATCTGAATTGCTTGAAAATCGGCGAAATTGATGCCTTTTTGCCTGAAAATGATCAAAAACCAAAGATGGTGTATATTCCGAAGCTTTTGGCAAAAAAACGTGTAAAAATAAAGAAAGGGAATAAGATTATGGCTCAAAAGACTACTAAATATGTATGAAAAACACTATGAAATTTAGACTCATCAAATTTGCATCATTTTATATACCTTTTCATGCTAAATTGGGGATCTTTTACTTGTTTTTATGATTGAATCCATCAAATATTGCAAAGTCTACTTCTATTTTGGTTTTTCATGTTTTTCAGGCAAAAAGGCACTATTTAAGGCGTTTTCAAGCAAAATAAAATACATGGAAGAGTTCTCATCATCAAGAAGAAGTCATCCAAGAAATCTCATGCAAATTGAGGCTGAAGACCAAAATACGATAGTGCCGTATTTATAATACGATACTGTATTTTTCGCGGCTACCGTATTATAGAGAGCATGATCGTATTTTGGTGATTTTCCAAACAAAAGATTGTGCGAAAAATACGGCACCGCCGTAAGGTTTTCCACGGCCGTATTTTGGGTCGCTTTCGGAACAGAAACCTTTGCCAAAATTACGGTACTGTCGTAACCCATTTTACGGGCCATATTTTGGAGCGTCTTCAGAACAGAAAGTTTCCCTGAAATTACGGCACTGCCATAAATAATTACACGGGTCGTATTTTCCCGACGTATCCGACTAGAGAGTTCAGCCGATTTTACGGCACGGCCGTAAACCATATTACGGTGCCGTATTTTCCAGCACTTTCAGAACAGAACAGTTGACAGATTTTACGGCAGTGTCGTAAGATATTACACTGCCGTATTTCGGTTTTTGAACGCGACTCCCAGGTCAATTTCAACACCCGATTTTTGCGGAGATTATTGCGGGTGATCCAGAGCTTTAAATTGGATGTCGTAAGAAAAGAAAGGAGAGCTTGGAAGGAGAGGATTGTGAAGACACCAAAGGCCCTATATTTCATTAACTGTCGAGGGAGAAATCACCGAACACGCCGCTGCCTAGGGTTTCGCCTCCGCGATCAATCCAGAGCACATCCGGCCGTGATTTTCATACTGAAGCTTCGCCTGGTGAAGGAGACAATGTGCCTGAAGTTTCAGAACGAAAGGAGATCGATTCGAGGAGAAATCAAAGGAAGAAGCTCGCGCCACACTATTCACGACTTCTCTTGCAAATTACGGCTGTGAAATACTTCACAGCCGTGCTGTATTTTCTAAAAAAATCCTTCTTTTATTTCAATTTTCTGAAATTATGAAATTTTGTAATCTCTTCATCATGGAAGCTTAAACTTATTTTGGGATATGGGGGAGTAATCCCCTTTGATTTTCTTAATGACTAGAACTCTTTTTATTTCATCATGATAATTCTACTTTGATACTTTTACCTATGAGATTACTGCTCTAAGATTCTCCTTAGTTTATTTCTTGTCATCGTGAATAGAATTCTTGCATTAAGGACCGAAAGGTGATATGTTTGAGAATTGGAACCCTAAAATTGACTAATAGGAACTCACCGTAAGAAATTAGGTTAAGTTCTTGTTTTGTTATTTTAGATGAGTAATTGCCTTGATGATGATTAATGATCCTAGGATCGAATTATTGTGTCAAACGTGGAGATCTTGCACGAAAGTGAGGATCGGAACATTGGAGAACTATAGGTAGAACGTGTGTTGAGTGTCGGATGCACGAAAGTGATCCTTGAGATTCCACTCGAGGCAATCAACCTAGAATTCAAATGCACGAAAGTGATCCTTGAGTTCTTTGTCTGATGGTTTACCTATCTTTAGCTTGGGATGAATCTTGCGTGAAAGCGAGGATTTATTCTTGCATGTTTATCTGCACAAAAGTGTGATAATCCCTTTTTAGGTAAATTATACCTATATCATTTTAGGATTTGATTGATGAATTCTTTATTTCTTATATAGTCTTGAAAATCAAAGTGGATGAAGCCCTAGTCCCAATTTCTCTCTGATAGTGATTTTCCGTGTGTCTTCGATTCTTGCTTTGTTATTATTCGATTGCTTGGATAGTAAGAAAATCAATTATTCAGTACTTGACAGCACTAGTCTCTCTGTGGGATCGATATTTATTTTATTACTTCGAGTATCCGTGCACTTGCGGACACTACGAGTTAGGGACAACAAGTTTTTAGAGCCGTATCAGGTGGTGACAGTTCCCTGTGCGCCAAACAAGTTTTGGCTGCGACACCTTAGATTAGTCTACCTACTCGTATTTAAAAGTGTGTCCTTTCAGATCACATCACCACACAAGGTCCTTAGCCCGATGGGCATTTCGGCCATGCTTGGGCCGCGCCCCGAACCCATGCCCATGCCCGTGTCGAGATTCCACGGACGGACAACAACTTCCATCGTTATATTTGACATACCCCCGTGCCTTTCAAGGGTGGTCTTGACCCCACAGAGTTTCTTGACTGGGTAGCATCTGTTGATGCACACTTCGACCTTACAGGGCTTCCGACGCACTCCCGTGTTAGGTATGTGCGCACCTTGGATGAAGGGCCTGCACGTTTACATTGGGAAACCGTGGGGAGCCTAAATGCGTAGCAAGCTCTTCCCCCGATCACCGAGTGGGCAGAGATGCAATATCGCCTCCGTGAGCACTACGTCCCCGCTTCGTATAGGCAGTGTCTCCTTGACCAATATAGTAGCCTACATCAACGCTCGAGCACCGTAGAGGAGTATCGTCTCATCTTCGAAACGCTTCAACTCCGTTGCAACCTACAAGAGGACCCTGACTTTTCATTATCCAAGTTTAGGAATGGGCTCCGTGCCGACATCCGCCGAGCCTTGCCTACGTATGGCTCGGAGACCTTTGACCAAACCTTCCAGCCTACTAGGGACATTGAGCAAGACCTTCACGCCACTACAAGGCGCAGCGATTTTGGCCCTCATATGGGCAGTCCCCCACAGCCCCACCTGCGACTTGAGCATCCGGAGCCTCATCCAAACCCGCGCCCCCGACCCATTAGCCCCCTTGGCAGTGCACACACCTTGAGGCTTCGCCTTCTCGGCCCACTTGGGAGGAGAAGGGCAAGGCCCCAGCAGTCGGAACCCCTAGCCGTATCACCTACTACAACTGTTTGCTGCCAGGTCACATGTCGCGTGAGTGTCCCAAGAAAACTGCCCGAGCCGACGCCGGTCCGGCCCACGTCACTACCATAACCCCCGCTGAGCACGACGTCGAGGCTGAGTGCTACACTAGTGGCGAAGAATCAGGTCCGTCCACACTTGTCGTCCGCTGCAACCTCGTGCAGCCCACGCCTACCGAGAATTGGAGGCGCTCGGGCATTTTTACGACTTACATTAAGTGCAATGGGCACTCGTGTAAGATCGTCATTGACGGTGGTAGTAGCTTGAACATGGTCTCTTGGACCGCGATCACGCGTTTCGGCCTTCCCCTTGAGCCGCACCCGAGACCTTACACTATCGCATGGGTCGATACCATGAGCCTTCCGGTCACACACCAATGTCAGGTCTGCATCACGTTTGGGAACTATCGTGAGAAGGTATTATGCGACGTTGCGACTATGGACGTCGCCCACGTCCTCCTTGGCCACCCATGGTTGTACAATAGAGACGTAGTCCACTATGGCCGGTCGAACACTTATGTGTTTGACCATGATGAGCAGAAGATCTGTCTTATCCCAACTCTGCCCAAGGAGCTTCATGCATCCACCTCTAAGGGCCTGATTACAACCTTGACACCTGCCCCTCCGCGTTCCCCCATGGTCTTCCTCATGCGCATCCCCGCACTGGTTCATGAGGCTCATGCGGCCAAGACCATCTACGCGCTCATGGTACGCGAAGTGCAGGATCCTATCCCTTGACCTCCAGAGCGGATATCACCAGGTCCGCATTCGCGAGGGCGATGAGTGGAAGACCACATTCAAGACCAAGGATGGTCTTTATGAATGGCTTGTCATGCCATTCGGGTTGTCCAATGCCCCGTCTACGTTTATGCGCTTGATGAGTCAAGTCCTCAGGCCATACATGGGCAAGTTTTTGGTCATCTATTTCAATGACATTCTGATCTTTATTCGGACCCGCGATGAACACTTGAAGCATCTTCGCTCCACTTTTCAACTCCTACGCAAGGAGCACCTCTTCCTTAACACGAAGAAGTGCGCCTTCCTAACCAATAGCGTGTATTTTCTCGGGTATATCGTCTTCGACCACGGGCTGTCCGTTGACCCTACGAAGGTGGAGGCCATCCGGCATTGGCCTGAGCCTCACACCGTGATTGAGGTCCGTAGTTTTTTGTGTCTTGCGGGCTTTTACCGCCGGTTCATCCATGGGTTCAGCACGATTGCAACCCTCTTAACCTAGCGTCTCTCTAAGGACGAGTTTGAGTGGACCCCTGCCAATCAACGAGCTTTCGACGCACTTAAGGACGCCTTGACGAGCACTCCTGTCTTGCGCCTCCCCGACATTTTGAAAGTCTTCGAGGTCGTGTGTGATGCCTCCGGTCCCAGCATCGATGGGTCCCTTAGTCAGGATGGCCATCCCGTGGCCTTCTTTAGCGAGAAATTGAACGCCGTTCACCAGCATTATTTGACTTATGACAAGGAATTTTATGCGATAGTCCAGTCATTGCGCCAATGGCGGCACTATCTTCTTCACCGTGAGTTCGTATTGTATAGCGACCATCAGGCCCTCTCCTTCCTCAACACCCAAAAGAAGTTGGGAGCCCGCCATGCTAAGTGGGTTGAGTACCTACAGCAGTATTCCTTTGTGATCAACCATAAGGTGGGTAAGGAGAATATTGTCGCGGATGCCCTGGGTCGTGTCCGGACCCTCTTATGCGTGATGCGCACTCGTGTCAATACCTTTGACCATGTCAAAGGGGAATACTCCACTTGCTCTGATTTTGGTGCCATCTATGCTGCTTTTATCGAGTCCACCGATCCTGACTCCCCCTACCAGTTGTGCGAGGGTTACCTCTTCTTGGGGAATCATTTGTGCATTCCCCGTTCATCGCTTCGAGATCATCTTTTGCTTGAGCTTCACGTGGGTGGCGTCGCTGGCCATCATGGCCACGACAAGACCCTTGAGATGGTGAAGGAACGCCTGTTTTGGCCTTCCCTTCACAAAGACGTTGAGCGCGTCATGCGCCATTGGGGCACTTGTCAGTTGTCCAAACCCCGCCCTCCGAACACGGGTCTCTATACCCCATTACCAGTGGCCACCGGCCCATGGCGCGACCTGAGTATGGACTTTGTCCTTGGTTTGCCTCGAACCGCCTCCCGTTTCGATTCCATCTACGTGGTCGTAGATCGATTTTCGAAGATGGCCCACTTTATCCTTTGTTCGCGCACTGCGGATGCGTCCCACGTCACCCATCTTTTTGTTCGGGAGATCGTGCGTCTCCATGGTCTTCCCGACACGATCGTGTCCGATCGCGACACGCGTTTTGTGAGCCATTTCTAGCGCTCACTTTGGGCACTCCTACACACCACCCTGAAGTTCTCCATGGTCTATCACCCTCAAATCGATGGGCAAACTGAAGTTGTTAATCGTAGTTTGCGCAATCTCCTCTGTTGCCTTGTCGGTGACCATCCGAGGTCCTGGGATTCCATCTTACCCATGGCTGAATTTGCGTACAATAGTGCTTTTAATAGGTCTACGGGTCTCAGTCCCTTCCAGATTGTCATGGGCCATCAGCTGTGTAAACCTATCGACCTGCATGACCTTCCCATGGAGTCCCATCTCTCCCTGCATGCATACTCATTCGCCTAGCATATCGCTAGTTTGCATGATGAGGTTCGGCGTCGTATCTTTTTGGGCAACACTCACAATGCACTGAAGGCCAACGAGCATCATAGGCCACATCACTTTTCCATAGGTGAGCTGGTAAGGGTGCGCGTCCACCCCAAGCATTTGTCCAATAAAACACACTTTAAGCTTCAGCCGCGTTACATGGGACCCTACGCGGTGGTACACAGGATTGTCTCCAACTCCTATGAGCTGGACTTACCCGGGGACATGGGGATCCTCCCCGTCTTCAATGTGGCGGACCTCCTCCCCTTCTACGGTCCTTTGGAGGTGCCTTTTGACCCCAACGACCCACTACCCCCTAGTTCTCCGAAGGAGAACTCATCAGATCACGTAGCGGAAGCTGATGCAGGAGCAAACGGGCCCATGAACATACTTAAGGACGGCCCAAACTCCCTGGAAGGCACATGGGAGGGCTCCCCAGGACGTGGGAAAGATACAGTGCGATTTTCAGTGCGATCGGATTTCCCCAGACCCCGACACGGCTAGGCCGTGCGCCCCACCATGACACGGTCAGCTAGCTATGCGAACGCCGACACGCCCGTTGCCACGCCCGCGCCGCCAGTCGTGCCTTCCTTGGCCAACATTCCTGGAGCTAAGCACGCCCGTGCTCTTCGGCACAGCCATGCCGTGTCCGCCTTGGCCAACAACACCGAGTTTGACACACTTGCTGCCACACCCGTGCCTCCGACCGTGCTTCCCTCGGCCGATTTTGCAGTTAACGAACATGGCCGTGCTCCTCCGCACGGCCATGCCGTGTTCTCTTCGGCCAACAATACTGAGCCCAACACGGCCTTGGATACGCCCGTGCCAGCACCCGTGTTCTCCACGACCGAAGACCCAGCTTCCAAACACGGTCGTGCTCACCATCACGGCCAGGCTGTGTTTGCCCCTGAAGACTTATTGTAGCCCCGGCGACCCTATTTCGACATGCACCACCCTCCCTACCATGTTGCTTCACCTCATGATGATCCAGAGGAGCCCAACAAGGTAACAATCTGGCGATCCCAATGTCAAAGCAATCCTCTGAAGCGTTTCTTGGGTGTCCTTAGCCCCCTCCCCACTCACACCAAAGTAATTCGGCCCAAGGACGCTATAAGTCGGCCTCGTGAGGGCCCAATCCCAAGCGGGCCACTCAATCTCATCAGCAACTCGGCCCAAGATCGAGCTGCCACAGTGGTAACTCAGCCCGCGACATCCAAATTCTGTTGTTTTGTCACCATGTGCTCCGAATGCGTCTAAGCCGCCCCTGTACGAAGACGCGGGATTGTGCTACCAGCTTCGAAGAATATTAGGTAGTAGTTTGTTAACTTCTGTCTTGTAGCTACAGCTTGACCACTTTAGTGGCCTGCAATAGTTGTTAGGTGGTTAAAGTTCCTTGTCTCTTATGCATTTTGTTTGTTCCCGCCCCTCTTATTCTATAAAAGAGGAGGTAGGGCTAGTGTGTTGAGTAGTTCTCTTAGAGGTAGAGATCTCTTGGTGAGCAAGAGAGCTTCCAGCTTGTGTGGAAGGTGAAGTCGCTTCACCTTCGGAGTTTGTAAGAGTCGGCGACCGGTGTCTCGACCTGACGTGTTTCCAGCTTGTGTTCCCTGCTTTATAAGAAGTAAATTCCACATTTCCGGTGGGTCAGGTTCACCTGTTTCTGTTGGGAAACCCCGGGGACATTTTACAAATTTTCAGAGTCATGGACATACATTTTACACAGCGGAAGAATGTCCCCGAAACAGGCCGGTCCCAAAAACCCAGTCAAGATCGCAAGAAAGACAGTCGACACGATGAGTTAGAAAATACCTTAGAGCAATTTGGAGTGATGCCGATGTAGGCGCCCAAGTGTGCGCCCTCTGTAGTCTCACACACACGGATCTCTTGAGTTCTCTTCTTCCACGCCCGGTGCTAGCCTCGGGAAGAAGATCCAAGCCTTAGGGAGATGCACTCCTTCACTTGCGCCACCAAGAGAAAAGGATGCGCCAAGGGTGAAGGAAACAAGCCAAACCGCCAAGAGGTAAGGAAGGAGAAACTCTCGGCTATGGAAGAAGGAAGAAGCGCCCTTGCTCCAAGCACTCGCCCCTCTTCTAGTGTTCACGCCTTCAAGGATTGATCATCATTTGAGGGCTCGGCTAGGTGCTCTTTTATAGGGCAAGAGGCGGTTTATGAAAGGCTAGGATCAAGACAAGTGGGCGGCTAGGATGAGAAGGTTGAGATAAGGAAAGTCTCCAAGACATTTTCATAATTCTCATTCAACCATTCCTTTTGTGCCCATGTCCTTCTTTATGCGCCAAGGCCTTGCCTTGCGCCCCAAGCAATGCCATATTGGCATTCATACCATAAGGGATTAAGGGGGAGGCACCAATTGCTTCCTTATGAAGCAAATTGTGTCACTTCTCCCCATTATGCCCATAGGCGCCTAGGGAGAAGACTTGTCCCCATTATACCCTTCTAGCCCTTCTTCTCTTCATGACAGCTTATTATTGGGCCTCATTTGATAATGAGCTAGCCCAAACTCCATTACATGAGTTGATTAAGCACTTGGATCCAATCCAATGCAACCCTAATCCAAATGTGACCAACCATGGTCAAATACGGGTCAACCTGCCAAAAATGAAGTTTAGCTCCAATAATATTCTTCCATCTCATCAGGCCCATTGGCGCTGATGAAATCTCCCAATTAGATCCGAGTTATCCAATAACTCGATCATAAGGCTTCCCGATCAATACGAGAACTCAAGTATCAAGGTGTGCGACCCTGTAGGTTCCTCTGACGCTGGCAGTGCTAACCAAATGTCACCACAAGCAATGAGTGGCACCTAGCAGTGCATCGCTGCTACCCAGGTCATTGGAATGGATATCGACATCGACATCCCCATCATCGCAACTAGGTACAGATGCAATATAGTCTCTTTGC
>JANTFE010019270.1:6739-29951 GCA_027562315.1 Costus pulverulentus
CAAACATTAGCCTTAAGGGCATACCCCAACACCTACAGGGTCGCACACCTTGATACTCGAGTTCTCGTATTGATCGGGAAGCCTTATGATCGAGTTATTGGATAACTCGGATCTATTCTAGAGATTTCATCAGCACCAATGGGCCTGATGAGATGGAAGAGATTTGTTGGAGCCAACTTTCATTTACGGCATATTAACCATGGTTAGCCCAATTTGACCTAGGGTTAAATTGGATTGGATCCATGGGCTTGGTTAACATGCATAGTGGACATTGGGCTGGGCCCATTGAAAAGTTGGGCTTAATGGGCTTAAGGAGAAGAAAAGAGATGGCGCATGCTTAACCCTAGTTAGACTAGGGTTAGCGCCTATACCTCATGTGAGTTTAATTAATCATGATAAAATAGGGGCTAATTAATTAATTAATTAGAGTCCTATTTTTGTGGGATTAAATGGACTGATTTATTTGAATTAATTAGAGTCCTAATTGGATTAGGATTTAATTAATTAAATAAATAGTTAGAGTCCTAATTGGATTAGGACTTGATTCAAAATTTAATTTGAACCTTGATCAAGTCGCCCACTTGAGTCCTAATTGGATTAGGACTGATCATGATTAATTAGAATCCTAATTAGATTAGGATTTAATTATTTAAACAATTAATTAGAGTCCTAATTGGATTAGGACTTGGTTAATTCCTAAAATAGTTAAACTCCTAAATCCTCTCCTAGCCGCCCACTCAAATTGAATTGTGGCCACACACTCAACCGCCTCTTGCTCTATAAATAGAGCCATAGACGCCTCCCCTCATGATACTAATCTCTCCTTGAGGCGTGATCAAAATTGAGGGCGAGTTCTTGAGGGCGAGAGCAAGAGGCTAGTGGCACAATTCTTCCATCCAACCCTAGCCGCAACACACCTTCTTCCCTTCCTCTTGGTGTGAGGAACTTGGTGGTGTTTGGCGACTTCCTTCTCCTCATCTTCCTCTTGGTGCATACACCTTGGAGGTGGTGCAAGGCTAGAGGAATAAGCACAGATCTTCTTTCCGAGGCTAGCACCGGGTGTGGAAGAAGAGAGCTCGAGGCATCCGTGTGTGTGAGACTGCAGAGGGCGCACGCTTGGGCGCCTACTACGACATCGGCTTCACCTAAATCAAGGTACTTTCTATCTCATCGTGTCGACTCTTTTGCATGCGATCTTCACTAGGTTTTTGGGACTGGTCTGTTTCGGGGGTATTCTTCCGCTGCGCAACATGTTTATATCTCTGAAAATTTATAAAATATCCCCGGGGTTTGCCAACAGTCAGAGCGTTGTGAGGTCTACCCCTCCGCTCCGATGATCAGCGGTGATCGCCCGCGGACTCTAACGATCAGCGGTGATCGCCGGTGGACTCCGACGACCGGTGGTGTGGGCGGTTCGGCATCGATGAGTCCAACCCGTTTCCCTCTACGACTTGGTGTAGTCGTATCAACTGCTCGGACGGACTCCGGTGATCGGCGGCGATTCCTGGCAAACTTCGTGCGACGACCGGTGGTGTGCAGTGCGCGTTTTGCGTTTGACCCCGCGTTTAGGCGCGTGCAGTCCCTCGCTTCTCCAGTGTTCTCCCCTGCTCGTTCGAGCGAGGCGGCTTCTCCCCTCTTCTCGACGTGTACGACCCCGTCGCTTTGGTGCTTGTTTATGTGTTGGTTTGTGGTTGGTGTTTTGTTGCTTGCGTGCGATTAGCCCTGTTCTGACAGCCTGCGTGGTGTCTTTTGTTCGCACATGTGCGCCACCATCTGCGTACGGTGTTGGCTGTTTGTTGGGTTAGGCTGAGACGTGAGTGGTCACGTCTGCCGGTCGTGCCCCTATGCTATTTTGTCCCCTATGCGGGATAGTTTTTCTCCTGGAGTCCTACGTGGCTCTGCTTATTTTAAAGAAAAATTTTAGCACTAATTCTGGGCGTGACACTAAACACATGTGCGTGCATTTTTATGTCGGTATGATCACGCTAATTATTTTCCAGACACCACATTAAAGAAATTGAAATGGACCACAACTTTCAACCGCAATCCGCAGGTACTTGATTTGCCCCTACCCAAAAATAATTATTATTTCTCATATATTTTATTTATATTATTTAAAATTAATAAGTAACTATTGTATCATATATATACTAAAATAAATAATAATGATGGCTCACTATAGTAACAAAAAAAACATTAGTAATGAGCAAACAAGAGTTCAAAGCTAGTATTTATACTAAACTTTACATGTATTAGGAGTACTAAACTTTTGAGTTTCGAATCTTAGATACCGATACTAGTACTAAATTATAATTCGTGCGTTTAGTACGGTATTAAACTCTCAAAACTTATTTTCAAAAATTTCTAAAATCTAAAAATTTTAAATTATTTTATTTCTAAATTCCAACTTAAACACAATCAATAGTAAATAATTTTAAAATACAAAATACAAATGAGAAATAAAATAAATATTCTACAAAAATATAAATTAAATTTCTTTTTATTAAAAATACTATTTAAGTATTTAACTAAGTGTCTAAATAATATATATATAAATAAATATATAATATTTAGTATTTTAGATCATAAAAAATCTTAACTTTTTTTAGTTATCGATATGGAAATTTCAATTTAAAATCCAATACTAATCCGAAAATCCTAAAATATCGATACAAGAAGTAAGTTATGCTCACCCCTGAACACTAGGATGGTACCCCTATATACTAGGAAAACAAGATTATTATTTTCAATCTGCCCGGTGTGCCGTCACAAGATTTATGTTCACCACCCCGGACCGAAGGATCCGCTCTCGTTCTCTGAGATCCTCTCCCATCACTACTTGTCAAATTTACCCATATCTACCGTCAGATTTATGTGGGATCCATTCAAATTTACCAATACTAATTTTGCATTGTGGATTGGATTGGATCTCGAGCACCATTCGGGCCACTTACACTGAAGCGAGTTTAAACCATTTCTCTAACCCTAGGCTTAAATACCCGTTCGATGCTTCGCTCGGTTCTCTCAAGGAGCGAGCTCTTGGCGAACAACTGCTCGCTCGCTCCGTCCCACGACCTCCTCTCCGAAAGTCGTGGATCCTGCTGTGTCGCGATGGATGTTGCTAGCCTCACTGTCGTCCTCCGCGCCGCGCTCAGCCCCAATCCGGAGGAGCGCAAGGCCGCCGAGGAGAGCCTCAATCATGTGAATTCATCTCTTTCTCAAATTTTCTTGATTCATTAGTTTCTCCCCGATTTGGGTTCTTTATTCGGTCCATGCTGTTATTGACGCGTTGGTTACTCTAGTATTATCGATGTTTTTATTTGATTTCTGAATTCTACGGGATGGTAATTCAGGGTTTTGATGATGCTAATCTCATACAACCGACTAATATCTGATTCATACATGCACCTGTTCGCCTAGATTTTTTTGGTTACAAATCACAATCGGAATTGTAGTTCATTTTTTATATTTTTTTGTGCTATTGTTTTGATTTATTACTGGTTTTTCCCTTTTCCATTCAATGTGACAGTTCTGTATTATTGTTGTTGTAAAATAGTGATTTTGTCCTTAATTCATATCATATATTATTGATTCGAGAACTACAAATAAATGTCCACTTCCGTGTCTTGTAAATTAAACACAATCATACTTGACCTGATTTCCTGTTTCATCTTTTTCTGGGAATTAGAATTCTCGTGGGGTTTGCCTTAATAGAAAAAATTCCCCACCTTATATAATTACAAGGACGATCAATTGTTCTCATTAAGTGCAATATGGTTTGTGTACTTCTGTAACACCTCTTCTTTAGCCTCTCTGGAAAAACTGGTTCTGATCATTGTTGATTAATATTCTAGAATGTACAATGAAACACATATTTTGTACTTCCTTGACGAGTAAAAGTGCTTCTTTTGAAGCATGAACTTTGAATTGGTTACAACCTGCAATACTTTTTGTTCTTTTTTTAGTGTTTTCTAACGAGTATCTTGTCTAGTTCCCTTTGTGGTAGCTGCGTGATGGAGCAAAACGCTCTTGGCATGTTTCAAAACAGTTGGCCACAAGAATATCTTAACATGAATGATTATGAAAAAAAATAGATGGCCAGGACATGATTATACTTTCTCCTGTCATGTCATACAATTTTCTAGCGTTCTTTGGCACTGAATAGCTGTGTCACAGAATTTTTGCTATCAGGTATAAGCAAGCACTTCATTCTCTGGTGTTAGCACTGCAGCAACATGTTTTGAACCATAGTATGCCATTCCAACTTGATTCTGTAGAATACATATCTGAATTTAAGAATAATGGTTCACAATGTTTGCAAACTTATCTGTTTTCTTTATTGATGGATAAACATAAGTCCCTGCAGCAATCACTAGATCACGAATTTATGTTGTTCTATCTGGAAGGGTGTGGATTTATCTGTTTGCTAAGATTTTGTCTCTTGAACTTTGTTAACTATATCACATTTGACCATGAAAATCATTAATTAATGCAGTTTCAGCATGCATCAGAGCATCTGGTCAGGTTGCTGCAGATAATAGTAGATTGTACTTGTGATATGGGTGTAAGACAAGTTGCCAGTATTCATTTCAAAAATTTTGTGGCGAAACATTGGTCACCTCATGAGCCAGGTAGAAATAACATTTGACTTAATATTGCTTCACTTCGATGATCTGCTAAAATTTCAAGTGACTGCTATTTTATTTTTTTCAGATGAGCGTCAGAAAATATCTGAGAGTGACAAGAACATGGTTCGTGACAAAATTCTTGGATTTGTTGTGCAAGTTCCACCATTGCTGAGGTACATCAATTGATTGCCTGATCTAGTTTTCTGCTTCCCTACATTTGCATTTTCATTGGCATGTTTCTACTACCTTGCTGGCTCATAATAGGAATGACTCTGGATGTGGCGGGCCACAGTGATTGCCTGACCTATCTTTCTTTTTGAATTCAATCATAATGATTCATGGTATGTTATTAAGCCTATTCTAGGAGACTTGTAGGCTAAATTAAGGATTTTTAGTTGTTGGTGATTTTGTTGATGCTAGATGTTAGTATCGGTCCGTACTGCAAAATTAAGTATTTCTAGAGCTGACTAGTGTCTGCACTTCAAAATGTCAGTAAGTAGCAAAAACATTATATATATATATATATAGATATATATCAAGGTTCAAAGATTCGGTCAGCGGTTGGATCGGTACATACTGGTAATATCAGATGAAATACCGGTGGAACCAGGCAGAATGGAAGAAAGAAGAAGAGGACGAAGAAGAGGAAGAGGAAGGAGGAAAACCAGGACGTCTCCCTTGCCATCTTGCTAGACGGCAGCACTTTTCTCTTCGTCCCCTTCTACTCCTCTTATTCTCCTTTATTTCTCTTGCTTGCTCCGCCCTCTGGTTTCAGTCTATTGCTTCTTCTGATTGGTCCAAATTGGAAAAACTAGCTGGTTTAGACTAGTTTTTAAATATTGATATATATATATATATATATATATATATATATATATATATATATATATATATATATATAATTATATATAAGTATATATTAGTCCGTATTAATGAACCAGTATTAGAGCAGTGCTAACTAGTATGTACCAATACGAATTGATATATGGTATTGAAAGTTGGAATTTGTCAGGATTGCTATCATATTATATATATATATATATATATATATATAAGTTTATGGTACTAGAGAAGTATCAACCATATACGAGTACCAATTTGGACTGGGATGTATAGCATGGGTTTTAAATCTACATGTTGATGTACTCAATTTTTGTAGTCCTTATCATGCCTTCAAAGGATCAACGGTTAGCTTTGAAGAAGCTATCTAAATCACTAATATTGGTATGAATCAGGATGGGGTATTGTACAATTATATAATTTAGGATGAAAATTACACTCAAGTTCCTATTCAAATTAAGGTAGCAAGAAATCATGATCTTGTGTGAGACTTTTGATGTATTAGCAAATTGTCTCGTAGAGTCAGAATCAATTGCGCTATAGTTGGTTCTATCTGACTTGATTTGATGAACCATTTTTTACCTAAAAGTTGGTCTGACTTTCTCTCCATAATATAGAATTCATATTTCATAGTATCTAGTGAAAGTATATCTTACATTATATATTTCTTATGTCCTTTATTTCAAAGTAAAAGATGTTACCTTTACTGCTCAAAATTTATATTTCTCCTTTTTAGATCCATATATGAGTTATAGCTAGTGCACATTTATGTTGATCAGCAATTTTTCATAGATTATTAAACTCTCGGGAGATGCTGTTTGGAATTAAAATGCATGATCTCAAGGGCTGTATATCTGCTGCTCTTGCAACATGGATTTCACATGAGAGGATTGCACGGCTTCTTTGTCTTTATGGATTGAATGCTTGATTGGAATTTATGCTTATCTATTCTATTGCTTGCACTTCTCAAATTTTTATTAATGTGTAACAGATCTCAACTTGGAGAATGCATTAAAACAATTATCCAAGCTGATTATCCAGAAAAATGGCCAAGTCTTCTTCATTGGATAAAAGGCAATTTGCTGATGCAAGAGCAGCAATTGTTAGGAGCTTTATATGTATTACGAGTTCTTGCTAGGAAATATGAGTAAGTATGCTATATGAATTGATCTTCTGTTGATTAACACACTTCAAATAAATGAAAGTGTGTATCTTCTTTCTTTAGTTTAGTTAGCTTAATCTGGAATACTTGCAATTTATCATTCATGCACAGACAACTTTTCATCATTTATGCAGTTTACTGTACATCTGATGATTGTTATGTAATTTTTTTAACATGACTATTCTTTTTACCTTTTTTTTTAGGTTCAAGTCGGATGAAGAGCGGACACCACTTAATCTCATTGTTGAAGAGACATTTCCTCTGTTACAATATGTATTTAACAATCTTGTTCAGGTTGTTAATCCAAGAATTGAAATAGCTGATCTAATTAAGCTCATTTGCAAAATATTCTGGTCAACTATATATGTAAGTGCAAATATGGTTATTTTAATTTCTCATAACATTTTCTAAAATATCTAAGATTTCATTTTCTTCACGGTCATGAAATGATCTGCAGTTGGAGATTCCTAGGCAATTGTTTGATTCCAATGTGTTTGAGTCATGGATGGTTCTATTCTTAAATGTTTTAGAAAGACCTGTCCCTTTGGAAGGCCAACCTGCTGATCCAGAGGTCAGAAAATCTTGGGGTTGGTGGAAAGTCAAGAAGTGGACAATTCACATTTTAAATCGATTATACACACGGTGAGTTAACTGACAGACAAGAAATGTTGTATCTGGATATCTTTGTTCTCACCTAAGTTTGTGGCTAATGCTCACAGGTTTGGTGATGTGAAGCTTCATAAACAAGAGAGCAAAATGTTTGCTCAAATGTTTCAAAAGCATTATGCTGGAAGAATCTTATGGTCCTACCTCCAGTTGATTAATGCGATACGCACCGGCGAATATTTACCTGATAGAGTTACAAATCTTATTCTTCAATATATCAGCAGCAGGTTGGTCTTGTTTGATGAAGTATATACCTATATAATTTACTTTGAGTTGATAATTATTTGACTGTATATCTAAATTTAACACTGTGTAAACTAAACCACATTCTTGTGATTTTGTTTTTAGTCATTTTTTTCTGCATTCTCAGAAACTCATTCTATTCTTTAGTGGTTATTTAGATGCATCATTGGATTTTTTATGTTCCTAAACTTGATTTGTTTTCCTTGGATTGTTTGATTATTCTACAATTTCTTTATCAGAATTCTCATAGGAAAATTCAGCGGAAAATAGAGGAATTATCTCAACATCATTTATTCTAAAGAATATTTATAAAACCCCAAGATTATTAACCTGCTCTCAAATGATTTTTGGACATCAGGTCCTAGTTTCATGTTATTGTCTCCTTCATAAGGAGATGTCATACTTTAGTTTTTTTTTTATTATTGTTTTGTCTTTTTTGTTTTTTTCTAGTGAGGTGGTTTTAAGCCATGGTTTTCTACTCTTTTTTTTCATGGTTTTCTACTTGAAAAAGAGTTTCCACATATACATATATATTATATGTGTTACATCCTAATAAAACTATATTAAGATATAGCATCTGAACCTGCTAACATAAATTTGAAAAAATAAAAAATAACTATCTATGACATGAGACTATTAATTTACAACAATTTCCATCAAAGTAGAAAATTTAACTTTAAGTCAAAAAAAATTCTCACATTTATAGCAGTGAATTCACTTACATGTTCAACATTTATCTAAGTCCAACAATAATATCTTCCTATCTTGACCTAATTATTTTATTGCAGACTAGTACCTATAATTAACAAATTATAGCAACAATGCCGAGTAAGCCTCTCTAGTGAAAGGGTAGTTCCCTTAGGTTAAACCAGGTTAAACCAGGTGAAGCCAAATGCAGAACTATAGTACATGTGATATTGAAATTGAAGGATACATAAGCTGCAACATGTATAATAGTTTATTTGTACTAACAAGTTGGTTCAACATGCTGATAGAAGATGTAAGGGGAATAATAAATGCCAAACATGAAGGATGGATTTATTTCTGGTGCTAAGTAACAATAGCTAATGAATTGGAACTTCAACTGAACCATTTGTAACGGTAAACTATAATTGCAACAACTAAAACTATGAACTATAACAAGATACTATAAACTTTAACGGAATACTTGGTTACCGGAAGATATTGTAAACTATAACTGGATGTTGAAATTGGAAACATACTAATATAGTAGGTGCTGATACCAAAATGTGTTATAAGCATACAAAATTGATTGGTTAACTAGTTAGTTAGTTTGGCAACACACCTGGCATAGTATTTCCACGAGTCTAAGGCATACACTAGTTGGACCCTTGAATTCATAATGTAGATATATTGATCCCCTGAGGAACAACTGGTATTCTATCATGAAGTGCGATATGGCAAGTGAATAACATGCATACCAATTCCATGGGTGTTGATAAGATATTAATTTAGATAACTAAATCCATATGAACTCACATTCAAGCATAATCATTGTGAAACTATGTACAACTGATAAATTAAAGAGAACTGATTGGTTTGCATAGCATGGTTTAAAAACCCGGTTCGGCGACTCAGTCCGGCGAGCCACCGGACCGATATGGTACCGGCATACCAGACAGGTGGTGGGCGACAGTGGCGGCAGCAGACAACTCCACGACGAGCAGCGGGGTAGGCAGAAGCGTCGTTCAAAGCGGCGGCGGTGCCCGTCATTCAAAGCTTCCAGCGGCGGCAGAAGCTTCAAACGACGCTTCTGCTGCTACCGGAAGCTTCGAACGAAGATTTTTACGCTGCCTACCCCCGTCTGCCCTCTACCGTGCTCCGAGCATGGTTCCTGGGACCGGCACAAACCGGCCGGTACCGGACCGGTTCCTCGATCACTGCTGCATAGTTGATTTTTGCATAAGTACAACCAAATCAATGTCTAGCATGCAAAATAACCCTAACATTGGATAGATCTTGGTTCAAAACTTAGAGAACTAGTTTTGGTTTCATTACACTAAACCTAAATCCCACTTAAATGGGCAAGATTGTACTGATCTGATCTGATTAGCTGATCACATCGAGACTTAATCATGCAATTACTCCTATACTAGGAATTTGGTACCATTGGATAGGATATTTTTTAAGCTTTCCAATGAGTATCTGAGCCTTTGATCAAAATCATGCATAACTAGTCAAAATACTATTGCATTATTGAACCCAAAATTGATAAGCTCAATCTGTTGAACTAGTTTAAAACAAATTTTGACTCAGCACTGAAATCAGATCGAGTTTATTTCCAATAAATTGTGCCGGAATAAACCGTGCTAGACTTGGTTTAACTCTATTGGGTGGAATTTGGAATAAATCACTTAATTTGTTGAGCTGGTGCGGTCCAAATTCAGCTTAATTACTAAATAAACCTAGTTCAATCGGAATTGAACTACACCTCATCAGATGTAGCCCCGCCACACATGGCCGTCGAACCAAACTTTGTGGCCGCTTCAGCATGCTTTCTAGGGCACTTCGAACATTCGTTTGATAGGGGAAGATTTTTGGTACAGAATTCTGGCCAAACTCGTGGTGAGCTTTTGACGTTGAGTTGAAGAGTTAACTGGGAGTCAATGATGCCAAATGAGCTTTTGACGTTGGAGTTAGCCCAGAGTCAACCATGCTAGATGCTAGCCGTCGATTTCTAAATTGACTTGAAACTCTAACTTGCAGAAAATGCTTGGGGAGAATGACTTACCTCGATATGACATTAGGCGTCGTGGGTGAAGAAATCTTCTTGGTGACTTTTGAGGAAGAAAAACTGCCTTTATCTTGACTTTCGGTCAACTCGGTTCAATGCCTTACCACCTTTGCTTGTGCTCCGCTACCCTTGTTGTATGCTCGAGTTGGAGTGGGAGACAAAGTGAAAGGTGGTAAGGCATTGTTGCACAGATAATGCATGCTAGAAAATGCAAGGGTGAGGGAAAACTTCTTGCCACAGCATTCGAACATGGGTTGACCTAGTGTTCTATCACGAATGTGCACTTGACCTAGTGGCTAGCTGTATTCGTGTACCTCATCTGATTCAGCAAGTCGTGAATTCAATTCTATGCAAGTGTGAATTAGAGCGAGATTAATTATTATTATTATTATTTTTATCTTTTCTTTCTTTTAAATTTAACTTTTTATAAAATCGAGAAAAAATCCTAAAAATTCTCCCAAAATTCTGGAAAATCCAAAATATTATTTCTGAAATTCTAAAATTATGTTTGGGTGAAAAAAATCCTAAGTTTTTGGGGCATTGCAATGTGTGTGTATATATATTATACTTAATATGTTTGTATATATGCCTATAAATATGCATGCATATAAGAATGTGTATATAGCTAGGAATTGTTTCCTCATTATTTTTGTTCTTCCATAAACTTTGTAGGTTCTATTATTAATTTAAACTGGGATGATCTTTAAGTGTCTTGCAGCATAATACTTCACGTGAAATATATTACAGGACACCTGCTTTTTTACTTTTGAGCCTTACGATGTAATAATATTTTTCATGTGTCATCTCTAGTGATCTAAAGCATTCCACCCATTTTATCATGAGGAAGTGGAATACAATTCCTTTTTCTGCTCAACAGTCTACTTCCATGAATTGCTTCCATTAGTTGAAAAGTTTGTTTAGTTGCCTTGTCATGATGCTTTTATCATTGTTTCTTTCATTGCTTAGACCTTGTCCTCTTCTTATATAAATTTAATGAGCCATATTATGGATTAGCCTTGATTTTCTTTCCCCTTTAAATCTGTGGTGCAGTATTTCAAAGAATAATATATACCAGTTGCTTCAGCCTCAGCTTGATATCATTCTCTTTGAGATAGTTTTTCCACTTATGTGTTTCAATGACAATGATCAAAAACTATGGAACGAAGACCCTCATGAGTATGTTAGAAAGGGCTATGGTAAGTGTTACTTTGTTTTGAAATTAATGAGGGCTCAAGTAAATAGTTTCTTTATATTTGACAGATATTATTGAAGATTTGTACAGTCCTCGAACTGCAGCCATGGATTTCGTGAGTGAATTAGTAAGAAAGCGTGGGAAGGCAAATTTTCATAAGTTCATTCAGTTCATTGTGGATGTTTTTAGGAGGTATATACATGATATATCTATATATATATATATTTCTTCTAGACCTTTTAGTCTCATTGCAGTTCTCTACAAGGACCATATGTAAGCTAAGCAATATTTCTTTTTACCAAACGTGATTTCACCTGACCAGATATGATGAAGCTTCTGGTGAATTCAAACCATATCGCCAAAAGGATGGTGCTCTTCTAGCTATTGGAACACTATGTGATAAACTTAAGCAAACAGAGCCTTATAAGTCGGAGCTGGAGCACATGATAATGAACCATGTTCTCCCTGAATTCACTAGTCCCATCGGTCATCTGCGAGCAAAGGTTGATATCTCACCAGTTTTGTGATAACATAACAAAATGTATGAAGTATTTTCTGTGTTAGTGTTACAATCCTATTCAACTATGTAATATTGTTTTCTGTCAACTGAAATCTTTTGTTTCTTCTCATTCATTTGATTCTATGTTGATAGCTTGAATTCAATGTAGCACAAGAATCTTTTTCCTTGTCAATTACATTGTAATACACTAATACTTATTTTACTAGGTTTTCCCTTTTTTTCACCCTTCATAGTGCATATGCTTATGATGTGACCACTTGGGACAGATGAGAATTGTATTTTTAGCTGATGTTTGACACAATCTATGCTTTCCAATTATGGTACAACTAATGTTTCAGTTATAGTATTTCATTCAGTGATATTTAGCTCAGGCAAAGCCTATCCAAATTACCAGAGGTAACTAGAAAACCTGTAATCTTGTTGAATCTAGCACAATCATACATGACACTAGAAGTGAATAGAAGACCTACATTCCACTACGTATGGGGCATACATATTTTATTTTAGTTTTCATATCTTCTAATTTTTTTCTATGATTACTATGTTTAGCTAGATTCAATCAACTTAAAATCGAAATTTCTCCATTATTGGTCTGATTGAAATTTCTCACCCCAGGCTTCCTATTTGTTGCTGATTTTCTTATTAAGGCAAATTATGTTAATAAGATCAATTAACAACTTTTTGGTTGTGATTTCTGATTGTGCACTGATTTCAAATACACATCTACAATGCATTATAGTGTGTAAAGGTTTAAGGTTGTCCCTGTTTTTGTTGGCCAATTCATATCAATCAATTGGATTGGTTAAATACATAGTGTTATTAGGAAATTTATATTCAATTTTTTTCTTGGAACTTAAAAAAAGGGTATTGATGGTACCATTTGTTCATTTATTGTGGGTTGTTTATCCTTCAATTTGGGTGGTTACAATATGCATCTTGGTCCGTTAAGTGCACGAGGCATCTTAATTGTTAGAACTATATATGTTGTTTGTCCCTTCTGTTCATTGTAATCTTGTTCTTGAATAACATAGAATTTATTCTGGATTTTCATTTCTTTGGTAATGCAAATAGAGGTTTCTTGTACACAATCCTGTGTTTAATTGGGTGTTGAAATACTTTTAATGGTAAATAGATTTGAATACATCTGTTATTTAGCTCTATAAATTTGAGTTTACCATTTTCTTCATCAGTTTTTTCTTGGTTATGGTCTCTTAGGCAGCATGGGTTGCAGGGCAGTATGCCCATATTAACTTTTCAGACCAGAACAATTTCCGCAGAGTGTTTCATTGTGTTTTGGCTGGCCTGCGAGATCCAGAGCTTCCTGTGCGTGTTGATTCAGTCTTTGCTTTACGTGCTTTTGTTGAGGCATGCAAAGGTTTGTTATTATAAGCATAATAGTCCCTTTTTATTCAATGCTTCTTATTAGTGAACAGAACAAGTTTACGGTTTTACCGTTTTCACACAGATCTTAATGAGATACGCCCATTTCTCCCACAAATTCTTGATGGTATGTTTCTGTTAAATTATCTAAATCCAGTTGTAGTTTGTTTTATGGATATGATTACAGAGTTACTCTGCAGAGTTTTTTAAACTTATGAATGAAGTAGAGAACGAGGACCTTGTTTTCACTCTTGAGACTATTGTTGACAAATTTGGTGAAGAGATGGCACCATATGCGATCAGACTCTGTCAGAATCTGGTAATGTAATTTGATGTTGATTATGCTTTCCTTGTACAGATCCTAGAGAAATCTCACAAGTAACTTTTTCATAGGCTGCTGCATTTTGGAGATGCTTGAATGCAACTGAATCAGATGATGAATCTGATGACTCGGGTGCTTTAGCAGCTGTTGGATGTCTGCGTGCTGTTAGCACAATTCTTGAATCCGTCAACAGACTTCCCCATCTTTTTGTTCAAATTGAGCCTACTTTATTACCTATATTGCAGAAAATGCTGAGTACTGATGGCCAAGGTATTTTTTTGCATTTGCTGAGCAGCTTTAGAGCGTTCTTAATCTTGTGCATGCATTTTTTGTGATATAGTTTATATTGGTGGATGATGAACCATTCTCATCTCAAAATTTGTCATGAGTGAGAGTGGCTCTTGACTTTGTATCAGCCCTATTATTTTACCTTCCCGTTGGAAGAAGGGAAAGGATGGATATTGCATTGGTTCTTTTACCCTTTGCCATATAGTCCATATTTTTTGGGGGTGTTGAATCATCTTAAAACATGTACTCATCATGATGTTACAAACTGGTCCATATTAGGGATTACAATTGATTTATATTAATTTGCGCATGTAATGTACTATTATGAGTACATGCTCGGGACCAATTATATATATATATATATATATATATATATATATATATATATATATATATATATATATATATATATATATGTACAACCAGTTTTTACTCGTCTTATCATGTATTGGTACTAATACATGCTTGGTAGTACATGTTGAGTACCATATACGTATACACATATGTATACATATGTATATGTAATTAAAACCGGCTAGTGTGTGTTGGTACTATCTGGTACGTACTAGTATGACCATTACTGTACTGAACATTGATATTTACACAACTAGTCGTTCATTATGTTCCAGCAATGTTCATTCTTTCCCTTCAAATCAAAATCTAAGTTGTATGCTCTCATGAAATGCAATAAGCTTTTTCCTTGAATGCACAATGATTGATGCATAGCAACCTTGTTTCATTAAGTTAGTGAAGTAAATGAAGAATAAAATTTAGGAAATGAACACATGAAGGGGAAAACGGGAAAAATATCACCTATAATATACAAGTTTCTTAATTTAAATCTTTTAAAATTTCAAATTGGCGTGAATATTAAACTTTTTTTAAAGCTAATAATTCAATAAAGGAGTCATATTTGTATATTTTAAAAATCTTCTCAATGATACATTGTTTTTTTTTCTTTTGCAGTAATGTTTTGTTTGTTGCAGATGTTTTTGAAGAAGTTCTAGAAATAGTTTCCTACATGACGTTTTATTCACCAACAATCTCATTGGGCATGTGGAGCCTTTGGCTTTTAATTATGGATGCACTTGGAGATTGGGCTATAGACTTCTTCGAGAGTAAGCCTGCTTTCCTAGGTGTTGACTGTTCTAATTTCTTTTTGAGCTTTGTTTATTTCACTGATTTTAATATCTTGGAATTTCTATTCAGCATGACACTTTTGATTTATCTTAATCATATTGGGGTAATATGGTAAGCAGTATCTTTTTGCAGTCAAATTTGGATTCAATGTTTATTATGGATGATAATTTCCAATATGTGAACGTGTACTGATGATCCCTGGCAAATTGCTAATAATGTTATTGTTTATATACCCATTTAAAAAGTGTTTGAAAAATTATAATTATATGATGTTAATATTCTTGGAATAAGGTAGCCTTTGGCTATTGTGATTGCTGATTATCTGTGGTTGGCTATTAAATTCTTTTCTGATACCTGGATCTCCAATAGATGTTAGTAGACCTTGACAGATCGATAGATTAGGCATTTCCAATTAAAATCATGTATATTTGCTTATACTATAGATTTATGCTATTATTTAGAATATAATTAGGTTATACTTTTCTCTTTTGGAACATTTAGTACCAAGTGAACTTTTCAGATTTTTGTGAAGTAAAAGTTTATTCACACGATGTTCGGTACTCCTCCCTATTGTTCTACTAATATTCTTATTATGTTATTGTTCTGATCTTTGTAATGGAGATAAACAATGAACAATCAGCTCATGCAATTGACTGGAGATTTACTGTACAATATATGAAAATAAAAATGTGCTCTTGGAAAATTTTGATGTGGTTTGCAGATTTGATTTTTTAGAAAATTCTGCAGTTTATGTTCTGCAGACTTAATTTCTTTTACATAATGTAAAAATGAGAAGACTTGAATAACAATCTTTGAATTATAAATCATCTTATTCAGTTATTCCTCAATAATTACTAACGCACGAACTATCCTGTATCTGAAAATGTCTAGCTGAAAATTAGCAAGACATTATTTTCTATATCGGAAAATATCTCTTGGCTTGTCATGAGGTTGCATATGTTTTCATTACAAGAGTCATCTTCTCCACGTCCTGACATCTTTGATTCTTCCTATTGCAAGAGCATATTGACTGTTCCTAGTGCCTTTTTTTTTTGTAGATATACTTGTTCCGTTGGATAACTACATCTCCAGGGGAACAACACATTTTCTTTCGTGCAAAGACCCTGATTACCAGCAAAGCTTGTGGAAGACACTGTCAACAGTAAGCTAATTTGGCTAAAAGGAACAAGCATACTTGTATACTGGTCCAGTATATAACGTTGATCTTTCATAGCTTAATGACAATAAACATATTTGATGACTTATCACAGATAATGTCAGACCAAAACATTGATGATGCTGATATTGAGCCTGCTCCTAAGCTTATTGAAGTAGTATTTCAAAACTGTAAAGGGCAAGTGGATCACTGGGTCGAACCTTATATAAGGATTACCATTGAACGACTGCAACATGCAGAAAGACCATATTTGAAGTGTCTCTTGATGCTAGTGGTAAGATATTTAATATGATACAAGCGTTTGCACATTTTATCAATTTGTAGATTTTTTAAAATTTTTCTTTATATTTGCTTTGACTATGTAATCAAAATAGTTTGCAGTCTAATTTATTGCTTCATTCATTGAACGGAGGTGCATGTGGAATCTACTATCTGGACGTATCTTTCTAATATTATTCTAGTGATCTATGCTTTCTTATGTTCTTGTGTGGATTTCTAAATGAAATTTTGTAGATATTACAAGATGAAGGATTTTCATATGGAGATTGGAGACCCTTAGAATGTAATTCTAGATGGCTTCATATCATGTAGTGCTCAGCTGCAAAGAATACTGTATTTCATTCTGCAGTTTGTATACATTTGAATACGTATGACAGATTGAGCGTGCATTGATGGATTCTTATCTATATTTAAGTAGTCTACTTTATTGAAGAATTGCAAGTTCTCCTTGTCATTGCTATGTCTTTGTCAATAACAGTGTTAGTGGTATATCTCCAACCAATGAGAACTATTGTAGAGCATCGGGAATTATGCACTAACAGATTAAAAATATTGACAGTAGATGATGCAGAATTTTGGTTCAGGTACAAGGGATGGCATCTTGTGCTGCCATATCCATTATTTTTCTTTATCCAATTCAGGACAAGGGTATGGGTAGAGTCAAAAGTCTTTAAATATTTTAACTAGATCTTGCAAGGAATCTTGCTTTTTGTTGATGCTATAACCATTGTCCATTGGGAAATTTTTTTTTGTAAGTTTGGTACCATACTAGTTTGACCATAAACCCACTATAGATTCGTGTATTGAGTTTCCAATATGATAGTTAATTATATTAAAATATAATATTGCATACAACATGTTGGTATGCATGATATGTCACCAATATAAATTGGTCTAAGCCATCACCAATGACTAGTACTTTAAACCTTGATTCTACTTAGTTAGCTTTTGCTCTCATAACCCTATGTCACTTGCCTCTTTTCCCAAACCTTGTCCTTCCTTTCTCCCAAATCCCACCCTTCTCCTAACCAAAGTATGACAAACCGTTGCATAATGGGGACAACTTGTACCGATCCCTTCTCGGACCGGTGCATGGACCGAGGAGAATTCAGCGAGAGAGGAGGAAGGAGGAGAAAGAGAAAGAAGAAGAAGAGAATGAAGGTGATGGATGCGCCTTCCTGCACGTGAGTGGGAGGTGAATAGAGCGGCTTATCTTCCTTCTCCTACTCCTACCTTCATACTACTCTGGTCACAAGCTTGCTCGGTTCCGCCGTCGCCTTTTCCTTTTCTTTCTCTCTCTTCCTCTTCTTTCTCTTGCTGCGCCGCCCACAAGCTTGCTTGGTTCATTCCATCTAGTATAGCAGCTCGGACTGATATTTAAACCTTGCACCCAACTATTGCCATGCCATCCTTACTACCATTACTGATTTGCCATTTCTGCCCCTACCACCAATGTTGGTTTGCATTGCTACTCTTGCCACCATTGTTGCTGCTCTCCTCCATTATGATTGCTGCTTTCTCCACTATGAACCAGCGTTTCAAAAATCGGTCCGAAATTGGCCGGTACGGCTGGTTTGTACGGGTCCGGTGGAGGACCGGTCGTGGAGCAACCATCGGAGCACGGTTGCAGCGAACGGCGGGTGGAAGCATAAGCGGGCTGCAGAAAGCTTCGATCGAAGCTCGCTTGCCTTCTACACCGCCCGCTGCCCGCCGCCCGCTGCCGCTGTCATTAGTTCACTGGTACCATACTGGTACCGTACCGGTTTGGTGGCTCGCTCCGGCGAGCCACCGGATTGGATTTTAAAACCTTGCTATGAACCATTCGACTTCCTTAAGGAGGATGAAAATCCAGTAGCCATTGCCACCCCATCCCATGTATTGTACGTTGCAAAAATCATGATCGATGGGATGGATGTCATTGCTAGAGTTTCATAGACATTGCTAAGTGCTTCTTTAAAGTACATGACTGTTGTCATGGAGCTTTGCGCGGAGGATGTGGTGGTAGTGGCTTCATTACCCTCCTCATCACATCCTGGGAAGGCACCCGTGTGTGCCATTTAAACATCGGGGATAATTCCAGGGAGATATATAATGCCTGACTTGGGTATTTAGTTGGTTGAGTGTTATGTTTCTAAGTTGGGACTGACCAGTTTAGGATAAAATCCCTTGTAAATGACCAGTTGCTGCCCTAATCATATTGGACTAGATTGATTAATACTGCATAATTTAAAATTGTTTGTCACTCTATTGTCCAAGTTATGTGAAATTTGAAGGATGATTTCTGTTTTAGTGACCTTGTAACCTCTATATGAATTGCGAACAAAATAAGCACTGATTTTTCTAGTTTATGATTGTGCTTCTGAAGTTATGATTGGTCTAAAGTAAGGGTGTATAGGGATGACTATTTAACCTAACCCACTCTGATCCCTTTATGGTTTATGGTGGGCTTGGGTACTTGATTAGCCTTTATGGTGGGCTTGGGGTACCTGATTGGCTAAATAAGATGGGATTTGGGTTTAATGTTTTAATTGGGTTAAGGTTTGTGGGTGAGGTACCTGAGACTGGTTTATGAGTGTGGATACTCAATGCTTAATACCTGATTTAAAAAATAAATAAAAATTATATTTATATTATTAAAAAGTATAAAATAATAATAAAGTAATAATTATAACAATTATTATTAATTTAATTAGAAAATTATATTTTATAGGATACCTTAAAATAAAAAATAATTATTTTTTATTTAATTTGGGTACTTTTAAATATCTTGAGTTAGGTTCATTTTATGTAATAGGATACCTATATCTTGAGTTCGGATTGGGTTTTAATGGGATTCGGTCTGTTACAATTCCTAAGTGGAGATCAGAATTTTTAGCAATTAATTATTCTCTTTCTAGACTTTGTATGTGATACTTATACATCTTTTTTGCTTTAAACGTTCTTTCAAGAGTAGGGAACAATACATACAAATTTGTTTAAATATTATCCACTATTCTTTTGACAAGATACCCAAAGTGTTTCTTTTCTATTATGTTATCTGATGATTGCTTCGTTCAAATTTTATGGTATAATTTCGAGCTGGGATTTTTATTATTCTGCAGTCAGTATCTTATAATTTGTTGCTTTTGCAGATTGCGGATGCTCTTTACTATAATCCATCTCTCACGCTTGGGATATTACATAGGCTTGGAGTTTCTACGGAAATTTTCAATCTCTGGTTCCAGATGCTACAAGAAGTGAAGAAAAGTGGCCAGCGTGCAAATTTTAGAAGGTTTGACTCCTTTCTCTATAGTATTCAGGCAATATAACTATAACTGATCCACCATCCATAATTGCAGGGAACATGATAAAAAGGTTTGCTGTTTGGGATTGACTTCAGTTCTTGGTCTCCCATCTGATCAGTTGCCATATGAAACATTTGAACAGATCTTTAAAGCAACGCTTGAACTCCTCCGCTCTTACAAGGATCAAGTAGCTGGTAGAGAATCTACTTGCAAAGATCACTAGAATAACCCTTTTTCATCCATTCATTGATTATTTTTTTGCTCATCAACAAATGATTGCTTCACGGACCCTTGCATAGAAATCTTCTCGTGTTGATCTTTTTTACTTTGCAAATTTTGCTCTAATGCATGGAAGTATTTCTTTAATGAGAATTAGCCCTTAGTTTTCTCCAAAACTTTGTTTCAGTTCTTTATTCTATCTCCAAGTTCTTTTATTCATTAGCAAGATCTCAAACAGCCATACTGTGGTTATATAACTCAGAGTTATTTAGTCTCCTTTTCTATTTGCTTCCTCTCATTTGTGTTTATTTGCCTCTTCACTAACCCTGGTATCTCTCATGAGATTAAGTGCAGAATTGCTTCTGGTTAATGATATAATTACTACCTTTGTCCTCTTTTCTACTAATGAGCAGAATCTAAGAAACAGAATGATGCTAGTGATGGTGATGATATGGATGGATTTGAAAATGATGATGATGATGAGGAAGAGGTGTCTGACAAAGAAATGGGAGATGATACTGAGGATGGTGACGAAGCTGACAGTTTGAAGCTCCAAAAATTGGCAGCAGAGGTTGTTAAATCCAAGTTCTTTTAGTTTTCTTCCATTTCGAATCATATCATTGACATATTTTTATCTAATTACGTTCATTTTAACAAATATGCTTTAGATGATTTGTATTTGAGCTAAGTTCACTTCACCCACATGATGCCATCTGCACTTAGAATAAAAGTTCCATACAATTATTTTATCCTTGTTAATTCAATAAGCTATAGTGACATGAAAAACAATTAATCACCTCAATGATGCTAAATAGTTTTCTCTGGTTAAAAGCAGAAGGTATTGCTGAGCACCTTTTGAATAGTGGGGTTTGTATGAATTATAAAGTATTAACCTATAATTCTTTGAATGGTTTTGATGATGGAAAGTTTCAATATATCCCAATAGGATGGTAGAGTAATGGCGTTGAACGAGTACCCATTGCTATTGAATGCTAGTTTGAGTTATATATGTCGGTTTTGTCTCACTGCATAAGCTTTTAAGCTTCAGGTTTTAGGAGTGATCACCAAATCGAATGTTGACTTAGTACAATTAATTTTTTAAAAAAATCCCTTGCCACTGCACTCTGCAACTATTTATTTGCTTATTCTTACTCCATAATCTTGACTCTTTTTTTTTTCTGCTAAATGTAGTTTTGTAATATATTAATTGAATAAGAAAAATATATATTATAAATTACAATCTTTAAATCCCAAGATTATAGGTAATTAATGGGGTAATAGTAAACATCTATCTCCAACATAACACAGCACTAGGAAAAAAGAAAGAACAAATGCTTAATTCTTTTGTGTGGCCCTTATTACATATAGGCTTTTTGTATTATTATGTATCTTCTATTACATAATCTATTAACAGTTTTTCATGAAATAACATTCAAGTGAGAAATGTGGTATGTGTCCCTTAGACCAGATCATAGGTGGCTAAGTTATCCTACGTGCAATCTCAATTCTCTTTAAAGAGAATCCTTCCATTGTCTTATGGAGTCACCTCACCTCATCTTGCCTCTTCTCCTTGTAGTTGGTGACATTTTGGATATCTCTATTCATTAGGATTAAAATAGTCAACCTTGTGGCTTGTGTGTAGGGTATGCCACCTTCCATCTTGAATATGGTTTAAGATGAGTGGATAACTGACTAATAAATTCATAATGGCAAACTCTTCCACCAAGTCATAGGAAATATTTTAGGATGCCAAGGTTCCCATCCATATTTGAGCCTTCAACCTTTCATATATATTGGAAGCCTTCAACCTATAGAAAGCATCATGAGCAAGAGCAAAGCGTTGGCAGGGACTACATAGAGTTGGCAAACTCTTCCACCGACCCCTCAATTCTTTTGCTTTACATTTGCTTCACCTATGGAATGTCCTTTCTTGTGGCTATATTTTATATATCTCTCATAAGGTATGCCTTGTAACTAGTTGGTTAACTAATGGAGCGCTAGGGTAGGGAACATAATTGTATCATCCTATGAGATTTTATGATAGTATTAAGAATTGGTCTATATGGCTAAAAATGAGTCGTATATACACTAATCTGATCTTGAATATAAGTCATATATATTACTGATGGGTACATTGCATCTTTTAGTTCGTTCCCTATATATGGATCGATATTTAAAAGTTTTTTTTATGAAACTCTTGCTTGCAATTTGTTGACCATCAAAAGCTTGACAGGGGTTGCTTTAATCTCTTCATAAGCCTGGGTATGGATAACAAAAGATGCACATGAAAACTTAATTTAATAAAAAAATAGAAATGAGTTTAATTCTATAGCCATAAGATAAAGCTTCGTTTCACAGTTAGAGTTTTTTAGAAATAGCTTCAATGAGTGGAATATATTCAACATATGAGATCTATTTTGAGACTAAAAGAATACGATAATGCATTATTGGGAGAGTGCTATTTGCATACCAGGGATAAACACAATCCCCTTGCATTAGTGGTTGGTCAAAGTCTATCATTTGCAAATAGTGAATGATTATAGTGAGGTCCAAGGTGTGTCTGTGAGAAGTAAAATATTTTACCTTCACTTTATAAGAAAGAAGATAAAGATAAAATAATGCATGACGTGTATACAAGGGATCAACCATCAAGCATCCTTTCCTTAACCTCTTTGTACTAGAAAAGAATTCAACATTCCCTGCATCAAGGTGATGGAAAAGGTTGGACTGTAAATACATGCATAATTCCAACCAATAATGATTGTTGAGAATGAATATGCCTCAACATTAAGTCCCTACATGAGAGTTATACATGCTGTAGATCTACCTTCAGGCTTAGTTGGTTATGTATGATTTCATGATATGAAACAATGTTTCTCATGGATATAACCAAGGTTCAATATATCATTATTGGCCTACCGGTCCTTGGTACCAATAGTATTATATATATTCCATTGCTGTCATACATGTGGTCATAATTATTTAAGCTGTGCTACATCATAGGCACACTGGGAGTATAAATAACTGTAACCATATACATATGAAATGACAATAATGGAATATATATATACATATATATATATATATATATATATATATACACACACGTGTATGCAT
>JANTFE010019287.1:2274-17786 GCA_027562315.1 Costus pulverulentus
TCATGCAATTCTACATGCTCATGAAAAACATAAAATCTGAAATTTTACTTTTTCATAAAACTAGTCTCTTTTTCTCATCTTCTTCTCACAAATCTTTTGGTCAATTGCAATTTATTTTTCATGATGATTTTGGAGATCCTTTCGGCAGGCAATTTTGTCAGATCAAGAGACTTGGCCAGTCCGAAGACACAATGCCCGTCCTACTTGACAAAATTACGTGCGCCTTTGATCTTTAAATCAAACAAGAAAAATAGTCCAAAAATTCAAAAGAGATTGAAAGGATGATAGAAACAAGAAACCTCAATTTTTCCTACTTAGAAAAATCGTTTGCCATGCATCATGCTATTTACGAATATAGAGATATGGCATGTGAGCATGAAAGAAAAGCATAAAACATCGTTCGAGTCTTGCAAGTCACTCTGATACCACTGTTGGGAAACCCCGGGGACATTTTACAAATTTTCAGAGTCATGGACATACATTTTACGCAGCGGAAGAATGTTCCTGAAATAGGCCGGTCCCAAAAACCCAGTGAAGATCGCAAGCAAGAGAGTCGACACGATGAGTTAGGAAATACCTTAAGAGCAATTTGGAGTGATGCCGATGTAGGCGCCCAAGTGTGCGCCCTCTGCAGTCTCACACACACGGATCTCTTGAGTTCTCTTCTTCCACGCCCGGTGCTAGCGTCGGGAAGAAAATCCAAGCCTTAGGGAGATGCTCTACTTCACTTGCGCCACCAAGAGAGAGGATGCGCCAAGAGAAGAAGGAAGACTACCCAAACCGCCAAGCACTAAAGTTCCTTTGCGCCAAGAGGAAAGGAGGAAGAGGCTTGCGGTTGTGGAGGAAGATGCGCCTTTGCTCCTAGCACTCGCCCCTCTTCTTGTGTTCACGCCCTCAAGGATTGATCACACTCAAGAGGGCTCGGCTAGGTGCTCTTTTATAGAGCAAGAGGCGGTTTATGAAAGGCTAGGATCAAGACAAGTGGGCGGCTAGGATGAGAAGGTTTGAGATAAGGAAAGTCTCCAAGACATTTCCATAATTCTCATTCAACCATTCCTTTTGTGCCCCATATCTTTCTTTGTGCACCAAGGCCTTGCCATGCGCCCCAAGCAATGCCATATTGGCATTTATACCATAAGGGATAAAAGGGGAGGCGCCAATTTCTTCCTTATGAAGCAAATTGCGCCACTTCTCCCCATTATGCCCATAGGCGCCTAGGGGAGAAGATTTGTCCCCATTATACCCTTCTAGCCCTTCTTCTCTTCATGACAACTTATTATTGGGCCTCATTGGATAATGAGCTAGCCCAAACTTCATTACATGGGTTGATTAAGTACTTTGGATCCAATCCAATGCAACCTTAATCCGGATGTGACCAATCATTGTCAAATACGGGTCAACCTGCCAAAAATGAAGTTTGGCTCCAATAATGTTCTTCCATCTCATCAGGCCCATTGGTGCTGATGAAATCTCCCAATTAGATCTGAGTTATCCAATAACTCGATCATAAGGCTTCCCGATCAATACGAGAACTCAAGTATCAAGGTGTGCGACCCTGTAGGTTCCTCTGACGCTGGCAGTGCTGACCAAAGGTCATCACAAGTAGTGAGTGGCACCTAGCAGTGCATCGCTGCTACCCAGGTCATTGGAATGGATATCGACATCGACATCCCCATCATCGCAACTAGGTACAAATGCATTACAGTCTCTTTGCCGAACTGATATCCGATTGGACAAGTGTGTCACCACTTGTTTTCACCCAATCACATGGCTACGACTAAAACAGGTTCTCACATGGGTATGGCCATACACTCTCAGTCATAGAACCATAGAGGAGCTCCATGGATATCATACTTCCCTAAGGAAGGGGCAAATCCTATGTCTGTCCATTGACCTTCTCATATGAGTCGTGACATGCTCAATGACAACCGTTATGACCTCCCAACTACGGCAAGGTGTTAGGCTGTATCAAAGCAAGTCCCTAACCATATAGAATGATCAATGACCTCAAGTCAAGGGATCAATGCATCTCCTATTACTTGTGAGGATAACTCATGACACCAAGTCATAGCCTCACAGCGGGTCTTTCCAGTATATCCTCCAATGATATACCCATGTGTTTGCGTTAGCACCACGTGCCTAACCAGCCCACATACCAGTCTCTCAAGTACCATAGTTGTCCCATATCCACTAAGATACATCGACTGGGGATAATTATTTGAGCACAGATCTAATCTGTCTCCAGGGACATTATCATGTAAGTACACAATCGCAGGTGTAGACAAACAATGATAACGACAATGCCAGAATGATATATAAATATCAATGTCAAGTAGTACATAAGTTCACCAAAACTAGGTCCTAGGGCATATACACCAACAGTTTTGAATTTGCCCGAGAGCATGGGGATCCACCCCATCTTCAACGTGGCGGACATCCTACCCTTCCACGGCCCATTGGAGGAGCCTTCAAACCGCGATGAGCCTCGTCCCCCTAGTTCTCCGAGGAGAACTCTTCAAACTAGGGGGGAGTTGATGCAGGAGAAGAAAGCACTGAAGAGGGGAAAAAACTGGACTCAAAAGCACCCCCCCCCCCCCACAAAATTTCCTGCGAGACCATCACGGCCAGGCCATGACTCCTGTCACGGGTGTGACAACTTTGGCAGACCCCAACCATGGCCATGCGCCCCAACACACCCCGGCCGTGAATGCCACAGCAAATCCAGGTGGACACAAGCACGGGCGTTCGCCTTGTCACGGCCAGGAGGGCCAAGCTGTGATAAGTTCTACGAATTTTGGCAGATGTAAGCACGGGCGTGATGGCCATCACGGGTATGCCATGAACAGCTCGGTGAAATCCTGCGCAGCTGATCATGGCCGTGAACATGATCGCGGGCAGGCTGTGATCACCTCGGCAAAAATGAAAAAACTGATGATTCCAGACGTGAACGCAGTCACAGCTGTGAAGACCATCACGGCCAGGCCATGAATGCCATGACAGGTTCCAGCATCCCCGATCACGGCCGTGATGACCATCACAGCGAAACCGTGAACACCTCGAAAGATGTTGTTTCACCCCAACGACCCTATTTCAACGTACACAACCCTTTGTACCATGTTCATCCACCCAAGGAGGACCTAAAAGAGCCCAACAATGTGATAATCTGGTAATCCCAACGTTCTAGCTAACCACCAGATCGCTACATGGGAGTTATTAGCCCACTATCGGTCCATACCGAGGTACCTCAACCCATGGGCCTCACAACCTAAGCCTCTAAAGGCCCGGCCGAAGATGGATACCACAATCATCTCAACAACACATCCCAAGAGCAAGCCTCAACCATGATGAACCAGCCCATGATTTCAAAATTCTACTGCTTTGTCGCAGCCACCCCTGTACGAGGATCAAAAGGACATGCGCAGATGCTTCACTTTAGTTGGTAGGAGTTTGTTTTCCCTTGTCTTGTAGCTGCAGCTTGACCACTTTGTTGGTGTATATGCCCTGCAGACCAATGTATGGACATGGTCAAGCATTGTTTGAATGTACTTTGATAGCATTAATAATATTGATATAATGAATAAAGGCATTGTCGTTATTATGCAGATTGCTTTATATGCATTGATGTATTGAATTGCATAGATAATGTCCCACGAGTTTGGGTTGGATCCATTCTCATATGTAATCCCCAATCAAGGTGCCTTAGCCGATATGGGACAGCTTTGGTGCATGTGAGACTGGTGTATGGGCTAGTTAGGTGTGGGGCACAGTAACGCAGACATACAAGTGCATTGGATGCACTGGAGTGATCCACTGTGAGGATTGACTTGTCTAGTCAACAAGTCAATCTCACATGCAAGAGGTTTGCATTGATCCTTAGACCTGAGGTATTCATGTCTAGATATGATGATGGGTATGTTTTGATACAGTCTTATGTCTCTCCGTAAATGGGTGATCAAAACAACTGTCATTGGACATATCATAAGTCATGTAGAGATATGGATGACCAATAGTAGGATTTGCCCCTTCCTTAATTGGAAGCATGATATCCACTTTGGGGCGCCCCACCTCATTGGTGCATGACAGGAATATATGGCCACACTATTTGAGTCATGACCAATAGATTGGATTAATAAATATGGACTAATCCAATCGCGGGATATCAGTTTAGGCAAAGGGATATAGAATGCATGGGAATCCTCATTGCTCGTTAGGGAGTTGTTGTCAGATTACTTAAGTCCTATGACATGGGTAGTAGTGATGTGTTGCTAGATACCTCTCACTACTTATGATGATATTCAATCATCATTGTCATCGTCATTAGGATCCTACCGGGTCATACGCAATAGACTCTTGACGTTGTTTTATGATCTAGAAATCTTGGAATATATTTGAGTTCATTATTCTGAGTCCAAGACAGATTCATGGTTGAATCTGAGTCCAATTGGGATTCATGGGTTTGTATATATATCCTAGTCACGTTGGACTTGAACAAGGGATTGTATACCATGTTGGATTCGAATCCTAATTCAATTATGAGTTGGAATCCTAATCCTATTAGGACTTGGAATCCTAATCCAACTAGGAGTTGGAATCCTAATTTAATTAGGAGTTGGAATCCTAACCTTATTAGGAATTGGAATCCTAATCCAACTAGGAGTTGGAATCCTAATTTAATTAGGAGTTAGAATCGTAACCATATTGGGAAATAGAGTCCTATTCCAACTAGGAGTTGGAATCCTAATTTAATTAGGAGTTGGAATTCTAATTCTACTAGGAGTGAGAATCCTAATCTAATTAGGATTCAAATCCTAATAAGAATTAGATTTGGATAAGGCCCATAGTGGTTGGGCGCAAATCCTAATCCAACAAGGATTCAAATCCTATAGAGAATTGGATTTGGAGAAGGCTCATTGAGTTGGGCGCAAATCCTAATCTAATAAGGACTTATTTCCATGGGCCTAATTAGTGTTGAGATCCAAATCCAATTAGGGATTGGGGATTAAATCTAATTGAGATAAGTTTGAATGCTAATGGGAGAAGGATTTACACTTGGCGTATGGAATAATTCCATGTTTGGAATTTGTGCCAATGTGATGATTGAATCCTAATGGAAATTGGTTTCCATAGTTGGAAATTCTCTTGGACGTGTGGGGCTGATATGTTGGCAAATATGGCTTGATTTATTCAAGCAAAGATTTGGTCAATCATATATGGAAATCCTAATTGAATTGGAACTCAAATTACCTCTCTTGATATGGCATGAAGCTTGATTCTTTCCAAGCTTCATGATGCGCCAATTCAAGGAGGTATATGGCTGAACTCTTATGGCAATTCCTTGGAGGAATTGCGCCAAGAGCATAGAAGGAAAGAGGGGTGGTGGTTATGTCTTGGTTGCATATGAAAGAAGGGGTATGCGCCCCCTCTTGAGATGATCATTTGGATGAACATCAAGTGCAGAATTCTTCTTGACGCAAGGCAACTTGGAGTTGCGCAAGCCCTAGAATTCAAGCCGCCCACTTCTTCTTGTGGAGCGCCACCATCTCTTCACTTCCTATTGTCTTTGGCCGAGAATCTCCAAGCAAGGAGACAAGTTGGCGTGAAGAGCAAGGAGGAAGGAGAAGGAGATTCCAAGAGGTGATCTTCTCTTCCCAAGGCTTGCACCGAGCGTGGAAGGGAGCAATGTTGAGAAGGTCGACGTGTGGTTACTTGTAGAGGACGAGCAATTGAGCATCTTCAACTTGGATCCTTGGGACCGGAAGGTGTTTCGGGTGTAATGCTTCTTCCGCTGCGTCCTGGGACTGCAAAAATTTTAAATTACACCCGGCATTCCCCAACACACTTTTGGGGCTGCAAGAGTTGGTAGTTGGTAGGATTTATCTTTTGTCTTGTTCCCTCCCCTCTTGTTCTATAAAAGTGGATGATGGGCTAGTTTCATCTTCAGTTCTCTAGTAGAAGGTAGAGTTCTCCTGGTGAGCAAAGTGCCTCCAGCTTGAGGAGGCTTAGTCAGTGCTTCGATTATGGAGTTTGTAAGAGTTGTGGTCGGTGCCTCGACTTGGAAGTCCGTTTCTAGCTTATGAGAAGTAAATTTCACCGCCTCCGGTCGATCAGGTTCGCTTGTTTTCTAACTTATGTTGTGTTACGTTGTGCTTTCCCATCTTCTACTTCACCCACGAGTATCTGTACATCGGAGGCGTGGAGCGGTTTCCTTGTTCTTTTGTGCCTTTTTAAGCTCATAGGCGCGTGAGCTGAGCCCCGTGAATCCACTGTCCCCTAAAATACGTGCTGCGCTTAAAATTGCTCCGAGGTTACTGAAACAAATTTTTAATTCTGAGTGCCATTAATCTCTTCTTGCATTTGTGTTGCCCCGAAATGAATTCGCTATCAGTTTCTTCGTGCTTTCTCACTGCACTTTCCGGGCATTTTAACTTCTCTCATCTCAAGACCCTCTCTCATTTTCTACACATTGTGTAAACACTGTCGAGTACGGCACTAAGGACCAACCCACCCATCGTAGCTTCATCACTAGGGTTTGCAATAGGCGATAATCAATGTGATATGTGCCCCTAGCCCCATATATATAGATTTTAGTCATGGGCCCTATCCACTTACACCGCAATATAAATATTCATTATATTACTTTTGTGCTTCAGTTATGGGCCCGACTGTTACGCTAAATTCCATCGCAAAAGTGCTCCGAATAAATCCATCGCAAAATTTGAGTTTTGATCATCGACAAGAACTAGTCTATCAATGTTACCCAAGGTTACCCAATGAGTCAACCAAGGTTATAGCATAACAGAAACTCTATATAGGTCATCTACAAACTCAAGAATACTCCCAAATAGATCCAAATCGTCCATAGATTTGATCTGAGGCTATCCGATCAATACGGAGTCTCTGGTGTCCAGGTGTGCGACCCTGTAGGTTCTTCAAACATTGGCAATGATGACTATATCATCACAAGCAATGAGTGGCACCTAACAGTACATCATTGCTACCCAAGTCATCAAAATAAATGTCACCATCGACAACCTTTAGAACTGCGACAAAGTATAAGTACAGAATTGTCTTTTCGCCAGACTGATGTCCAGATTGGACAAGCGTGTCACACTTGTTGATCCCAATATTATGGCATGACTAAATTAGGTTCTCACCTGGGTATGGTCATACACTTTCAGTCATCTACATAGGGCGCCATGGACATTAAGCTTCCCCACAAGGAAGGGGCAAATCCTCTCTTGGCACATTGCATCTCTCATATGACTCATGATGCACCAAATGCAACTATTATGACTTCATTTTTACAGCGAAGCATTAGGTTGCATCAAAGTGCCTCATTCACCATATAGAGATACCAATGCCCTCAAGTCTAGGACAACCGTAACTCTGTCACTGTGATCTTCATCTTGTGATGCCAAGATGAATTCTCACGATGGGTCGGTCCAGTATATCTCTCTTGATATACCTATATGTCTGCGTTAGTAAACCGTGCTCAACCAGTGCATATGCTACTCTCAAGTGAATCATAGATGTCTCATATCCACTATGATTCCTGACCAGGGACAAAACTGAGATAAGATAAAATAACTATCTCTTAGGGACATCGTACATGCAATTGTCCATGTGTGTAGATGTACATATTTGTATAACAATGACCATGACAGGATATCTCATCTATCAAATAGATGTGATACTCATATCCCATTGGACCATTCCAAAGGTCCTAGGGAATAAACACTAACAATCTTCCACTTGCACTAGGACCATGACCTCAGCGCCATCTCCCAGGCTCGACCTGCCATGCTCCTACTGTGCTAGAGCACCGGTCAATGGGCCCACTATGTTAATGTCAAAATCTGCTATGTCTTTATTACCTCCATCCCCCAGACAAGGTATTAGCATTTGAGTATGTTGTTTTGAATCTCATGAAGTTCAGTAAATAACTCTCACTTATTCAAACTGCTTCCCAAAAGTATAAACATACTCTACTTTTATGTAGTTTGCTCTGAAGCTCCCAACACTTCAAGCATCACTACCTAAATAGCTAGAATGTCACTCTGGTCTGACTGGAACAAGCTGCCAAGTACAAATACTGAGCTTTTCTTGTCATTTGTTGACCAAAAACCACCCCTTAGTTCTTTTCAGAAGCTAAGTGTGTTCTATGTTCCTTATCCTGTGCCTAGCACCTGGACTGGACTTGGTATCAACAAGTCTTCAAGCTCCCACTGAACTCGGGTACTCTAAGGTGAAGATTCTTTGTCCTTGTTAGGAGTTACCCATAACACAAGCACACAAGAATCGATTCAACCCTTATTCCTTCATTTTCTGAACCCTAGGTTGCCCACAACCAACATTCATGGTTCATATTCCATCTTTGACTTATCTGTGGACAATGGTTGACCTTGGACTGAATCCAAGTTACAATTTCCTCCCACTAGCTTTTTCAAAGAAAGACATTTCTAAGAAAACAACACTATAAGCATGAATCACTTGTCCTCCTGTGGGTTTTGAAAATTGTATTCTACTTACACTTATGATATCTAGATGGAATTAAGTTCAGTGTGGAAAAGCTATTAGCATAATCTCAGAAGAGATACATGACTTTCAATTCTCCCACTAGAATCACCTACCAAGGTATTCTTTAGGATGTATGCTATGAGCAAACCTCATACTCATTATGATAGTCACCTATGGCTCAAGTATTCTTCTTCTATCTCAGACTGAAGATTACTCATGAATTTCAATAAGCTGGTTCTATATATTTTTCAATAAATTATAATTCCTTTCTTTTGACCTTTTTAGTCCACTTCTCCTTACTTGGTAAAGGACATTTATTTTCCATCAATAAACAAGTATCTGCCTATCTTTGACATCTCGAAAGAGGTTAAGATCGCCAATCTCCTAGAAGGAGTTTGATTCCAAGAGTTCATTTGCATGAAGTCATTGGATGCATCTCCTATTTATTATAAAAGATAGCTAGGTTAAAAAATTGCTATTCAATGTGAACCACTTATTAAACTCACTTGAGTTATTTTGTTACCTTATTATTTTGCACAATGTAATGACAAGAGATTTGCAAATGAAAAGAATAATAAATTCCTTTTATTCCAAAATTTTTTATTCCCAAGGAATAGATATATTGTAAACTACATTTATTGCAAAGAATCAATCCTATCAATGACAAATAAAAGAATAGCTCAGCAGCATCAGTGCTCCGACAAGGTCTTATTGTCATTCATGTCCTATTTCTATCAAGCACCTGCATATTTTTGCAAATATCAGTCTCACCATACAGTACAAAATACCCATGTATAGAAATAGACAATATAGGATTTGGTAACAAAATTAGCTGAGCCTGAAGATGAAGGGTCACTTCTCTTCATCTCTCTTTTAGGATGCTTGCAGTCTTTGCGCCAATGGCCCTCCTGGCCACAGTTGAAGCACTCATTCTTCCTCACCTTAGCCTTCTTCAGTGCTTTGGCCTTGGACTTGCCCTTACCCCTTCTCCACTTCTTACTATCTCTAGAGACCATAAGAACAAACTTGGGTTTGGACTTGTCTATTTCCTTCTCAATTGTTTCAAGCAGTTTCAGTAGCTCCTCATGAGTACACTCAATTTTATTCATATCGAAATAAATAATGAATGCACTATAACTCGGAGGCAATGACTGCGGGATCTGATCTATAGCCAAATCTTGATCCATCAGGTCTCCCAATCTACTAAGATGTGACAAGTACCCATGCAATTTAAGTACATGCGGTACCATTGGAGCACCTTCAGGCATCTTGCACTGATAGGCAGCCTTGGACGTTTCAAACCTTTTTGTTCTTGCCTGCGACTCAAACAGATGCTTTAGATGCGTGATGATCTGAAACGCGTTCTGATCCTCATGTTGCATCTGCAACTCCGACAACATCACGGATAACATAAGGCAGGCAACATCCAGGGCATAATCCTGGTGCTTACGAAAAGCTTCCCGATCAACCGCACGGGCTGAGGATGGCGGTAGAGGAGGAAGTGCTTGTTCTAAGACATACAACTTCTTCTCCTGCTTGAGGACTATCCTCAAGTGGCAGTACCAGTCCATGAAGTTGACTCCATTCAACTTCTCTCTATCCAAGACAACATGGAATGACAATCCGCTATTGTTGTTGTTGTTATAAGCTATCTACAACAAAGACAAGAGAAAATCAATATCATAAATTCAATCATTTATTCAGACATTCTATAAATGACTATTTCTCACTATTTTATTCAAATCGATAATCCTCAAAAATCAATCGAGAAGTCGCTCGACTTATGTAGTGGGATGGGATCCTCATTTCATACAGGGCCTTGTGTCTCATGCGGATGGGATGTACTGCACAAGGTGATGCATGCTTATTGAGGTAGGCCCCCGGCCAATTGCAACTTGGCAATTCCCCATCTCAAGACAGTTCAAGCACTTTGTGTCCAACTGTTGTGATCCGAACAAGTAGGTAAACAAAACTTATTTCTAAAGTCACAGCCAAAACATATTGTATGGTGCACGGGGACTTGTCACCCCCTAATACGGCTCTAGAAACTTGTTTAGTTACCACACTTGTTGTTATCTCCGCAAGTGCACGGATACTCGAAGTAAAAAAGAAAGATATCAAACCCACAGAGACCTTATTGTTAAGTACCAAATAATTGTATTCTTACTAGCTAAGCGACCGATTTTAATGCAAGTAAGCAATATAAAGGGTGAAAAGATAAATCGGAGAGAAACTGGGACTAGGGTTTCATCCACTTTAATTTTAATGACTAGATATGAAGAAAAGGTCGTCAGACTAATTTTATCGTGATAAAGACTTAATTTACTTTATAAAGGGATCATCTCACTTTCGTGCAGGCAATCATGCAGGGATCAATCCTCGCTTTCGCATAAGATCCATCCCAATGCTAAAGATAAGTAAATCATTAATCAAAGCACTCAAAGATCACTTTCGTGCATCCGAATTCTAAGTTGATTGTCTTGAGTGGAATCTCAAGGATCACTTTTGTGCATCCGAGACTCAACACAAGTTCTACTTATGGTTCTTCAACGTTCCGATCCTCACTTCCATGCAAGATTTCAACATTTGACACAATAACCCACTCCTAGATTCAAATTATCTATCATGGCAATAAGATCACTAAAATCAAATAATTAAGAACTAACCTAATTTCTTACGGAAAGTTCCTAACATGCAATTCTAGGGTTCCAAGTTCTCAAGCAAGTCACCTTTCGGTCCTTATTGCGAGAACACTAAAACATGAATAATAACATCAATCAATGGAGAATCAAAGTGCAATTATTCACATAAGTAAAATTATCATCATAAAACTATTCTGACGAAGATGAAAAGTTATCTAATCATTAAGAAACCAAAGGGGATTACACCCTATGTCCCAAATATGTTTAAGCTTGCATGGAAGAATAAATACAACAAGCCATAGTATCAAAGTGTCAGAAATCAATGAAGAAGAGGGTTTAAGAAAATACACCATGGCTGTAATATAAATTACAACCGTATTTTGCAAAGGAAACTCGCTGTGAACAGTGCCCGAGCCCTTCTTTCATTGATTCCTCCTCCAATCGAACTCCTTTTGCTCTGAAACTTCTGGGGTGTCATCCTATCCTCCAGGCGAAGCTTCTGTGTAAAAATCATGGCCTAAGGTGGCCTCCACGCCTCTCGGCGTGAGGACGAACCCTAAATGCCTCTCTGTCGATTGCTCCCTCGATTCTAGATAACAGTTGGGGCTTCCGGTGTCTTTATCTTCTCCTCGTTGAGACCAGTCCACCACTTCTTTTGGATCTCAATTTGGGTGTTTGGATCTCCCGCAATCATCTCCACAAAAATCGAGCTTCAAAGTTGACCGTGGAAGTCGCGTTCAAAAGCAGAAGTACGACAGTGTAATATTTCATGACAGTGCTGTAAAATCGGTCGTGTTCTCTGATCCGGTGTTGTCTGGACAATACGGCACCATAAAATGGTTCATGGCACTGCCGTAAAATTGGCTAAACTATCTGGTCGAAATTGTCTAGAAAATACGACCCGTGTCAAAGTTTACGGTCGTGCCATAATTTCAGCAATTTTCTCTGTTCTGAATGCGCTTCAAAATACGGCCCGTGTAATTTCTTACGACCATGCCGTATTTTTCATTAAACTCTCTGATCAGAAAATCCACCAATTTATGGTAGTGCTCTGATATTACAGTAGCGTACGGAAATACAGTACCGTAATATCGAATACGGCACTAACGTATTTTGGTGTGTTGCTCTAATTTACGTAAAATTTGTCAGGTGATCTCCTCTTGATGATGGTAACTCTTCCATGTCTTTGATTTTGCTTTAAAATACCTTAAAATAGTGCCTTTTTAACTTGAAAATCATGAAAAACCAAAACAGAAGTAGATTTTGCAATATTTGATAAATTTAGCATAAAAATAAGCAAAAGATCTTCAATTTGGCATGAAAAGATATATAAAATGATACAAAATATACTATATATTTTGGTGTCATCAAAATACATAAGGCTCAAACTTTGCTTGTCATCAAGCAAAAATCAAAAATTGATTAAAAGAATAACCTTTTCATGCTCAATAAATTTCTAAAATACAATCATCAATGAAAAATTCTATCAATTGTTTTATAAAACTTCAAATAAATATATCATCCTTAGAACTCAACCCTCTAGATCCACAATTCAATCAAATAAAACTTTGCAACTCGTATAATAATTAGAATTTTCAATCTCAAGACTTCACCCAATTTCAGTTCAGATCTATCATGCTTTTGTTTACAATAATTAGGTTTCCAAGATCTTTTTCCACACATAATTTTTTTTATGTATTTGATTATTTTTGAAAAGTTGGCATGTACCCACTTAGATACATACTTTTTATTTTGACTTCAACCCTTGTCTTCGGTACCACTATCAATTTTACACAGTGTCAAGTAGAGGAGTCTTATTATTTGTCACTCTTATTATCTTTTATATAGACTTTAACCCATGTCTTAGGTACCACTATCACTTTTACATAGTGCCAAGTAGGGGAGTCTCTCACTATTTTTATGGATCTTGGATTCTTATTTACCAACAAATAGCAAAAATAGACTAAACATCTACTAGGTTGATCAATTGATCTCAATTCTCAAATCATACTCATATACTCATTTTATCTAAAGGAGTAGTTTCACCATTAGATCTTATTCCTCAAATAACACATCTACCCAAAATTTCATGCATCAACCAATGTAAAATTTCAAAAGATAGATATGCATTGAAGAAATAAATCTAACATGATAGGTTTCTTCTTAATCATGAATACAGGTTTATTTATCATCAAAGAAGATATTTATCAAAGAAAATCTTTAAAAAAAAAATAGAATCACAACACAAGATAGTAGAAAGTGAACTATGAACAATCATATCATCATATAACCATATCGAAGAAATATTAGTGAGTGATATATCTAAAGCAAATCAAAGATGCAACCATATGAAATAATCATGAATACAAGAGAGTGCAAACGATACTCACAAAACTATATGGCAAGTTCTAACCAAAAATACATAAGGCTCAGACCAAAAATAGTGTCGTGGCAGATGCTGCTAGGTCCAAAGATGTGCCTTTTAAAAAATTTTCCTGCACAATTTAAGAAACAAAAGGCTCAGTCTAAAAATAGTCTCTAAAAATAATAATGATAAAAATAATTTTCTCAAGGGAGAATCAGAGATGTCGCTAGAGGTCTGAAGAGGATGCCAATGGAAAGAGTCGAGCAGGCAAGAAGTAGAGGGTGAATAGATGCTATCTGAAGAGCTGCTAGCAATGATGGTGGTGCCGACAGTAAAGTGAGTAATCTCTAGTAGCCTGTTAGAGAATACATTCCTGGAGGTGAGATCGTCGGCAGGTGGGTGCCAGAAATGATGCTGCATAGATAAAAAAAAATCAGTCACGAATAAAGAGTCTGCTGCATAAATAAATCAAATAAATGGAAATAGAGACAGTAGAAGAAGTAAGAATCTGCATATGGTATAATCTAGTGCCGACGGCTGGAAACAGTGATGTCAGAGGCAGATGTAGTGGTAGCTAGAGGTGGAAGACTGATTTCTGGATCTGGAGCCAAAAGAAGCTAAAACAAGTAGAAAGCAAGTAGAGCAGCAACTAAATTTTTTATGAAAAGTAGCCACACCCAAGAATAAGATTTAATGATCCAAAAAGAAAATGGACAAAAACATGTAATAGAATAAAAGTCATTCTTTTCAGATGTATGAAAATCAAAGGATCAAAATCTGTCAGGAATTTAGGGCATCAGCAGAAAGAAGGCTAATCAGATTACAAAACTGCAAAAACTGCACAAAAGTTAATCAGATTCGAAAAGTTGCCATGTGTCCTAGAATTGTCAGAAAATATTTTCATGAAAACAACTAATCCATGAGATAGAATGACACATGTTCTTCATATTCCATACTAAAAATCAGGGTTTCAAGTCATCGAAGCATCTCAAATAATTGCAACAAAATCGCTAATTAGAATAGTCAAAAGAAAACTACTGCAGAAATTAATCAGAAATGAAAAGTTGCTATGTGTTTCAGAATGATCCATGGACTTTAAAATTCAGAAAAAATTCCCAGATGATAGACAAAGATGAGTACTTCGTGATGGTGCCAAAGATCAAAATTTTACCCAACCTAGTTTCTTAAAATCGCAGCGAGAAACACGTACTCATAAACAGAATGCAGTTTTGAAATTACGGGCATGAAATGCCTTACGGCAGTGCCGTATTTTTCAAAGAACTCTTGGGTCAAAAATAGCTCAAAAATACGGCACCGTGAAATAGATTATGGTACTGCCGTAAAAGACATAAAACCTTCCGTACAAAAATTACCTCAAATTACGGCAGTGCGTATTTTGCGCAAAATTTTATTTTTCTGCAAAAAGAGAAGAAAAAATTAATTCTAAAAATAAACTAAAATAAAAGAAACTAAGCTAAATGATAATGCTTGGGTTGCCTCCCAAGAAGCGCTAATTTTAGGTCCATAGCTTGACCAAAAATCAAATCTCATGGTGAAGCAGGTGAATCAGTACCAAAGTAAATAGCATGCAATTTCTTTCTTTTCCGCTATCCAAAAAGTTTAGCCACTAATCCAAATATCCAGAATTTCATATAAATCACAATCAATGTGGCTTTCTTAAATATGCGGAAATCAAAATCAAAATTATCAATTCCAATCAAAGGATTTACAATGATCTTCCTATACTTATCAAAAAGCAAAATCATAAGTCTTTTCTTCAAATTTAAATCTTCAATTGCAATAGGACTTTCATTAAAAGATTCAAGTATTGGATCATCAAAATAAACTTTTTGTCTCAAATTAGATGTTGGGGTATGCCTTTAAGGCTAATGTTTGAGGCCTTGGGATTGTATCAGTATCATGTAATAAACTCTTGTGTTTATAAAGGCATGGTTATTATTCAGGTTTTTACCTTGTCTGCTGTAATA
>JANTFE010001938.1:1197-19642 GCA_027562315.1 Costus pulverulentus
GTCCTTCGATGCCGCTTTCTTCTTGTGTTTTAATGGAAGAGTAAAAATTTTTAAAACCCCGTATTTTTACTTGTATGAGTGTGGGGTGTGATTGTGAGGGACGTTACAATGGTGAAGGAATTACAAAATACCATAATTTCAGAAGATCAAAAATCAACAAGAAAAGAGTTTTAGGAAAATACAGCACGACTGTGAAATATTTCACGGCCGTAATTTGCGATGAAAGTGGTGAACAGTGGCGGCGCTTCTTCTTCCCTTGATCTTTGCTCAAATTGATCTCCTTTCATTCTAATACTTCTGGCACGTTGTCTCCTTCTCCAGGTGAAGCTTCAGTATGAAAATCATGGCTGGAGGTGCTCCAGATTGGTCGCGGCGGCAGAACCCTAAGCAGCAGCGTGTACCGTGATTTCTCCCTCTATAGTGGAGGATGCAATTTGGGGCTTTTGGTGTCTACGTGATCCTCACGTTGTAAGCTCTTTTTTCTTCTTATGGCATCTAATTTAGAGTTCTGGATCGCCCGCAATAATCTCCGTAAAAATTGGGCGTCGAAATCGACCTGGGAGTCGCGTTCAAAAACTGAAATACGGTAGTGTAATAGTTCACGGCACTACCGTAAAATCGCTCGAGTGTTCTGTTCTGAAAGTGTTGGGAAATACGACACCGTAAAATGGTTCACGGCACTGCCATAAAATCGGCTGAACTCTCTGGTCGGAAACGTCTGGAAAATACGGCTTGTGAAATAGTTTACGGCAGTGCCGTAATTTCAGTAATGGTCTTTGTTCTTAAAGTGCTCCAAAATACGGCCATGTAAAATCTTACGGCAGTGCCGTATTTTTCGCACAATCTTCTGATCTGAAGTTTTCCCAAATTACAGCAGGTGCTCCGATATTACGGTATCATATGGAAATACGGTACCGTAATATAGATTACGGCCTGCAGTATTTTGGTTTGTTGCTCCGTTTTGCATAAAATTTGTCATGTGAACTCCTCTTGATGATGACAGCTTTTCCATGTATTTGATTTTGCCTGAAAATGTCTTAAAATAATGTCTTTTTAACCTGAAAATCATCAAAAACTAGAATAGAAGTAGATTTTGCAATATTTGATAAATTCGGCATAAAAACAAGCAAAAGATCTTCAATTTAGCATGAAAAGATATATAAAATGATATAAAATATACTATATATTTTGGTGTCATCAAATACATAAGGCTCGAACTTTGCTTGTTTGCTTGTCCTCAAGCAAAAATCAAAAGTTGATTAAAAGATAAACTTTTTCATGCTCAATAAATTTCTAAAACACAATCTATCGATGAAAGATTCTATCAATTGATTTACAAAACTTTAAATAAACATATCATTCATAGAACTCAATCCTCTAGATCTACAACTCAATCAAAAAAAACTTCGCAACTGTATAATAAATAGAATTTTCAATCTCAAGACTTCACCCAATTTTCAGTTCGAATCTATTATGCTTTTGTTTACAGGAATTAAGTTTCCAAGATCTTTTTCCACACATAATTTTTTCCTTGTATTTTGTTATTTTTGCATAGATGGCATGTACCCGCATAGGCACATACTTTTTATTTTTGACTTCAACTCTTTTCTTCGGTACCACTGTCAATTTTACACAGTGCCAAGTAGAGGAGTCTTATTAATATTTTCTCTCATTATCTTTTTGTCATAGACTTCAACCCATGTCTTAGGTACCACTATCAATTTTACATAGTGCCAAGTAGGGGAGTCTCTCACTGTTTTCATGGATCTTGGATTCTCATTTCCCAACAAATAGCAAAATAGACTAAACGTCTACTAGGTTGATCAATTGATCTCAATTCACAAATCATACTCATATACTCATTTTATTCAAAAGAGAAGTTTCACATTTAAATTTTATTCTTCAAATAATACATCTACCCAAAATCTTATGCATCCACTAATGTCATATTTCAATAGACAAATATGTATTTGAGAAATAAATTTAACATGATAGGGTTATATCTCCAATCATGAATTTGAGTTCATTCATCATCATCACATGGTACAACCATCATCCTTCCCTTCATCATATGAAACAACAATGAGATATAGAAAATACAACATAGCAAAGAAGTAAAGGAAGATAATACTCACAAAACATCAAGTCCTCATCGTCTGGTCGTTCTGATTTCTTTTTGCGCTCTCAAGGGTAGAATGGACAGCATTAAGGTAGCCTCTCTCTCCTATCTACCACCTTTTTTTTTGAAAATACGGTACCGTAAAATATATTACGGTACTACCGTAAAAATGACAGAACTCTCGGGTTGATTTTGACAACAAAATACGGCACCGTATAATACCTTATGGCCGTACTGTAATGTCGAGGCAACTTTCTGGTCGAAAGTGGACTGGAAATACGGTGGTGGCATAATTTGTACCAAATCACGTTTTACCTACAAAATTAAAAGAAAATTTAGTCCTAAATAGAAAGTAAAATAAAAGAAAACAAATGGATGTTAGAAAGCTTGGGTTGCCTCCCAAGAAGCGCTAATTTAAAGGTCATTAGCTTGACCGTTCTGTGCTCATATTTGATCTTGGCTCATCCAGGTAAAAGCTCTCTCTTTCTTCAATCAGTTCTTCTTGATGGTAATATTTCAATCTTTAGCCATTGACTTTAAATTCTCCTGTATCTTCACTCCATATATCCACAGCTCCGTAGGGGTAAGTTTTCTTCACCTGAAAAGGTCTAGACCAACGGGACATGAGTTTACTAGGAAAAAGTCTTAATCTAGAATTGAATAAAAGAACAAAGCCACCTGGTTGGAAATCTTTTCTAAAAATATGCTAATCATGCCATCTCTAAGTCCTCTCCTTGTAAATTCTTGCATTTTCATAGGCTGAGAGTCTAATTTCATCCAACTCGTTCAATTGTAACCTCCGTTTTTCACTTGCGTTCTTTAAGTCAAAGTTTAATACCTTGATTGCCCAGAATGCTTTATGTTCGAGTTCTACAGATAGATGACAAGATTTACCATAGATTAATTGAAAAGGGGACATACCAATTGGTGTTTTGAAAGCTGTCTGGTATGCCCATAGTGCATCATCAAGTTTGAATGCCCAATCTTTCCTTGTGCGTGAAACTGTCTTTTCCAAAATCCCTTTTATTTCTCTATTTGATATCTCAACTTGCTCACTTGTTTGAGGATGATAAGGTGTAGCTACTCTATAATTTACTCCATACTTTCTGAGTAAAGCTGAGAACTTGTGTTCTATGAAGTGTGAGCCACCATCACTAATTACAACTCGTGGTGTTCCAAATCTAGGAAAGATAATTTTTTTTAACAGTTTGACAACAACTCTGGAATCATTGGTTGGCGATGCAATAGCTTCAACCCATTTTGAAACATAATCCACTGCTACATGAATATATTTGTTACCTCCAGAAGACGGGAAGGGTCACATGAAGTCAATTCCCTTAACATCAAAAATTTCAACCTCAAGAATATTAGGCAATGACATTTCATGTCTTCTGTTAATGTTGCCTGTCCTTTGACATCTATCACAAGATAAAATGAAGTTTCTAGCATCTTTGAAAATTGTGGGCCAATAAAATCCTGATTGCAACACTTTAAAGGCAGTTTTCTCAGCACTGGCATGCCCACCATAAGAAGATCCATGACATTGAAACAATATATTAGTAACCTCCTCCTCAGGTACACATCTCCTAAAAATACCATCTGCACATCTTCGAAATACATAAAGCTCATCCCAAAAAGGTGTTTCACCTCAGCCAAGAATCTCTTCCTTCTTTGGCAACTCAAATCAAGGGGAAAAACATTGGCTACAAGGTAATTCACAATGTCAGCATACCAAGGGGCTCTGATTTGTTCGATGGTCAGTAGTTGTTCTTCAGGGAAGGAGTCATTAATTACATCATTTTCCTCAGTGTTTACCATAATTCTTGAGAGATGATCTGCAACAAAATTCTCTGATCCTTTTTTGTCTTTAATCTCCAAATCAAATTCTTGTAAAAGCAGAATCCATCTGAGCAGACGGGGTTTAGTATCTTTCTTCTACATTAAGTATTTTATAGCTGCATAATCAGTGTACACTACCACCTTTGAGTTAATTAAATATGACCTAAATTTATCAAAAGCAAATACTATGGCCAATAATTCCTTTTCAGTGGTAGTGTAATTCTTCTGTGTCTCATCCAAAGTTCTGCTGGCATAGTGAATAACATGAGGTTTCTTATCTTTTCTCTATCCCAAGACTACTCCTACTGCATAATCACTGGCATCACACATGAGCTCAAAGGGCAAGTTCCAATCCGGGGGCTGAATAATAGGTGCTAAAACCAAAGCTTTCTTCAATTCCTGAAAAGCAGATAAACAATTCTCATCAAAAGAAAATTTGACATCTGTACAAAGTAAATGTGTAAGAGGTCTAGCAAGTTTAGAGAAGTCCTTGATGAATCGCCGTTAGAACCCTGCATGCCCTAGGAAACTTCGGACTTCTTTCACTGTAGTAGGTGGCTCCAATTTGTCTATCACTTCAACTTTAGCTTTGTCCACTTCAATTCCTTTTTCTGAGATTAAGTGTCCCAAAACTATCCCTTGCTTGACCATGAAATGACATTTTTCCCAATTAAGCACAAGGTTAGTTTCTTCACACCTCTGTAAAACCCAAGATAAGTTAGCCAAACATATATCAAAAGAGGAACCATATACTGAGAAATCATCCATGAATACATCCATAAAATCTTCAATAAAATCAGAAAAAATAGCCATCATGCATCTCTAGAATGTAGCAGGAGCATTACATAAACCAAAAGGCATCCTCCTATATGCAAAAGTTCCATAGGGGCAAGTGAAAGTGGTTTTCTCTTGATCATCAGGATGTATAGGGATTTGAAAAAAACCAGAATATCCATCTAAAAAGCAAAAGTGAGAGTGGTTTGCTAGTCTTTCAACCATTTGATCAATAAAAGGTAGAGGAAAGTGGTCTTTCCTAGTAGCAGCATTCAGTTTTCTATAATCTATACACATACGCCAACTAGTAACAGTTCTAACAGGAATTAGTTCATTATCTTTGTTTTTGATGACAGTTACCCCTCATTTCTTAGGAACACAATGTACAGGACTTACCCATTTACTATCGGAGATAGGATAGATAATACCTGCATCCAGTAATTTCAGAACTTCCTTTTTTACCACTTCTTTCATAGAGGGGTTCAGTCTTCTTTGGAAATCTGCATGTGGCTTGTGCTCTTCTTCCATCAAGAACTTGTGCATACAAAAAGAAGGATTAATTCCTTTCAAGTCATCAATAGAATACCCAATTACCTTTCTGTGAATCCTTAATTCCCTGAGAAGCAACTCTATTTCCCTTTTTCCAAGCTGTGCATCAACTATAACAGGATAAGTAGAATTAGGACCAAGAAGCTCATAATGAAGGTTATCAGGTAAAGCTTTAAGCTCTATTTTTGGAGTTTTTTCTTTTTCATCACAAGTTTTGCAATCTAGAAATTCATCAATTTCAGGCTTGGTTTCTTCCTTAAGAACAGAATCAGAATCATAATCAAAGGGTTCAACAAATAAATCATTAAGATAATAAATAACGTCATCTCTATCATGTATACTACAACAATATTCAGAATTTGAAGGATTTTTCATGGCTTCATACAAGTCATACTCGATCTTTTCACCCCCAATGTTAAGTGAAAGCTTACCATTTTTTACATCGATGAGTGCACCTGCTGTGGCCAAAAATGGTCTATCAAGTATGATGGGGATTTTTGCATCTTCCTCCATCTCAAGGACTATAAAATTTGCTGGGATGAAATACTCACCTACTTGAACTGGCACATCTTCAAGAGTCCCCACAGGATATTTAACTGAATGATCGGCGAGCTGTAAAGATATTGAATTCAGTTTAAGCTCTCCTATGTCCAACCTCCTGCAAACAGATAATGGTATTAGACTCACACTAGCTCCCAAATCACAAAAGGCTCGGTCAAAAGCCATACTACCAATAAAACAAGGGATAGAGAAACTACCTGGATCCTTCAACTTAGGTGGCAACTTGTTTCGAATAATAGCACTACATTCCTCAGTTAAAGCCACAGTACCATAGTCTTCTATTTTCCTCTTATTAGACAGAATTTCTTTTAAAAATTTAGCATATGTGGGCATTTGCAATAAAGCTCCAGTAAATGGAATGTTAATGTAAAGCTTTTTCAAAATATCTAAAAATTTCCCAAATTGTTTGTCTAGTTTTTCCTGTACTAACTTTTGTGGAAAAGGTATAGGTGGCTTATATGGTGTAGATGAATTAGGTTTAGAAATATCTTTCTGACTGAGCATAACCTCTTGGTTCATCACCCTTATGAGGTGATAAACTGTTTTCAGATTGCTCATGTTCATAAGATTCTTCTAACCCTACTTCTTGGTCATGTTCATTATTAAGCCTTTTTCTATTGTTCTCAATTCTCTCTTTTGGCTCATCCAATTTCTTACCACTTCTAGTGACAACAACACTGTAGTGTTCATTAGGTATCTGATTTTCTATGAAGTTCTTGTGGGCAGTTAAAGATTCTACTTGAAAGACCAGTTGACTAACCATTCCTTTGATATTTTCAATTTCTTTGTTTTGATTAGCCATAAACTTGTCAAGCAAAGATTCTACACAAAAAGAATTTACCTCATCCGTTGGAGTTTGCAATTCCTCACTTTCATTCTTACCATGATGATGACCATGTGTTGTAGTCCGCAAGTGCACGGATACTCGAAGTAATAATTAAGATATCGAACCACAGGGACTTCGTTGTTAAGTACCGACTAATAGAGTTTTCACTAGCGAAGCGAATCGAGAATTGTGTAAAAAAATAAGCAATCGAACTGAAATTGAAGTAGATCAGGATGAGAGAATCGGGACTAGGGGTTCATTCAACTTGATATTCATAACTAAATAGAATTAAAGAATCATCAATTTATCTCTGTCACGGTTAAGATATAATTCACTTAACAAACAAACTAACTCACTCTCGCACAATTATTTTGCAAAGAACGATCCTCACTCTCGCACAAGATCAATTCAATGCTAAATATAAGTGAATTTCCGTTAAGGAGATTAAGGATCACTCTCGTGCATCCCATCTCAATACCAAGATCTCAAGCAAAACTAAGCACTCTCGCACCTTAGTTTCACAGGTTTTACTCAAGGCTTTCTAACAATCTAATGTTTATCTCTAGCACGTTATCATGTCTGTAACAACAATAAATTCTAGGTCATATCAATAACAAGAAATAAACTTCTAAAATCTAAAGATAAGAGCACAACCAATCTCTTGCGATGAGTTCTTACAATAAATTCTAGGGTTCCAAGTTCTATGATATCATCTTCTCAGTCCATAGCATAAAACTCCAAAACATGTCAAAGCATGATACTAAAAGCGATTGAAGGCAATAAATCACTTGAGTAAAATAACCATAGCAAAGATATATTGATGTGAGAAAAGTTATCTAGTCATTGAAATATCAAGAGAATAACACGCCCTTGTCCCAAGAAGAATTTAAGCTAACATGATGGAAGAATCATAGCAAAACATGATTTTTAGTATGATTGGAGATAGTAAGGAAGGAGTAAAAGTTACAAAACAGGGCTGCAAGTAAATTGCAGCCCGTAATTTGTCTTTGACTTCGCGATGAACAGTGTCACGAGCACGTTTTTGATGATTCCTCCCTCGATTGATCTCCTTTCAAGCCGAAACTTCTGTGGTGTGTTCTTCTTCCTCAGACGAAGTTTCTTCTCAAAAATCATGGTCGGAGGTGGTCTGTGCAGCGAACTGCTATGAACCCTAGCGCGGCGATGATTTCTTCGAATTCTCCCTCAATCGTGGATAAAAATTTGTCCTTTTGCTTCGCAACTCTTCTCCTTCTTATCCTAAATCTTCCCCTTTTTTTGGATCTTCAATTGATGACCTAAGTTTCGAGAAATCACGTTTTTAATTTTGCGGCAGAAAACTTAGAGTTATGGGCTTCAAACTACGGTACCGTAATCTAATCACGGCAGTGCCGTATTTTGTTTTCTGCAAGATCTGGGCAAACAATACAGTACCATGATAATGTTGCCTGAATATGCGGCAGTGCCGTATTCCTGCCGAAACCCATTGGTCAAAATTGTTGAGTAATACGGCACCATGTAAGATCATACGGTAATGTCGTATTTCGGCTGAAACCTTCTGATTGAAAACGCTGACAAATACGGCACCGTGAAGTTCTATACGACAGTGCTGTATTTCGGCTGAAACCTTCTGGTTGAAAATGCCGAATAATACGGTGGCATGCAGTTTCATACGGCAGTGTCGTATTTCACCCAAAACGTCCCCTGCGAAATACGATACCGTGACGTTTTTGTTCCAAAATATGGCAGTGCCGTATTTTTGCTAGAAGAATCCTTTTGAGTTGAAATTTTATGGGTAGACTCCTCTTGATGGTTAGAACTCATTCATGCATTGAGATTGCTCGAAAACCGGTGATAATGATGCCTTTTTACCTGAAATTGATCAAAAACTAAAGACGCTGTAGATTCCGAAGTATATGATAAAAAAGGTATAAAAACAAAGAAAAAGAGTAAGATCATGGCTCAAAAGACTACTAAATAAGTATGAAAAACACTATGAAATTTAGAGTCATCACCATGTAACATTCTTTCTTCAGGATCCCATTGGTTATGATTCAAGGACATTTCTTCAAATAATGCAAAAGCATCATCCACGGTCTTACTCATAATAGCTCCCCCTGTAGAAGTATCAATAATTAGGCGGGTATCATAAACTAAACCATAATAAAACGTATGAATTAAAGTCCAATTTTCAAGTCTATGGTGCGGGCTTTTCCGTAGTAAATCATTGAACCGCTCCCAAGCCTTGTTAAATGATTCTCCATTTTTCTGTGCAAAGTTCATGATTTGATTTCTCAATTGGATGGTTTTACTTGGTGGAAAGTACTTCGTCAAGAAAGCATTTGACAGTTGTTCCCATGTAGTAAACGCACCAGTAGGTCTAGAATGTAGCCAAAATCGTGCTCGGTCCCTAAGAGAAAAAGGAAATAATCTTAGTTTTAATGCATCATCAGAAACTCCATAAATCTTAATGGTATCACAATATTCAAGAAAAAGATGTAAGTGTTCATAGAGATCTTCAATTGGATCTCCTCCAAATTGATTCTACTGGATCATGGTCAAGAGGGCAGGATTAATCTTGAAACTATCGGCTTCAATGCTGGGTTTGATAATGCTAGAGTGTATTTCTAGTGACCTGGGGACAACATAGTCCCTAAGTAATCTCTGTCCTGCCATTGGAATTAAATTTCCTGTATAGTCTAAGGCAGACAGATTAAGTAACTCAAGCAAACAGAGAAGAGCAAAAAGATAAAACATAAAATAAGCCTAGTCTAGCAATACTCTCAATATCTTCAATATTGACAAAACAAAGGTCCCCGGCAACGACGCCAAAAACTTGATGTGATCCGAAAGGACACACTTTTAAATACAAGCAGGTAGACTCGTTTCAGGTGTCGCAGCCAAAGGTATTAGCGTACAGGGCTATTGTCACTCCCTAACATGGCTCCAAAAACTTGTTGTCCATAACTTGTAGTGTCCGCAAGTGCACGGATACTCGAAGTAATAAAGTAAATATCGATCCCCAGAGAGACCTATGCTGTCAAGTACCGAATAATTGATTTCTTCCTATCTAGGCAATCGAAAAAGAGAAAGGCAAGTAGAGAGCGAAAACACGCGGGAGAATAATGTTAGAGAGAAATTGGGACTAGGGTTTCATTCTCTTGGATTTCCACGACTAGATATATAAAGATGTTCATCAATCGAATTCTTACATGATAAAGACTCAATTTACTTAAAAAAGGGATTATCTCACTTTCGCTCAAGATTCATCCCAAGCTGAAGATAAGTAAATCATCAATCAAAGAACTCAAAGATCACTTTCGTGCATCCGAGTTCTAAGTTGATTGCCTCGAGTGGAATCTCGAGGATCACTTTCGAGCATCCGAGACTCAACACACGTTTTACCTATGGTTGTCCAACGTTCCGATCCTCACTTTCGTGCAAGATCTCCACGTTTGACACAATAACTCAATCCTAAGTTCATTAATATCATTATGGCAATTTAACTTACTAAAATAAAGAAATAAGAACTTAACCTAGTTTCCTACGGTGAGTTCCTATTAATCAATTTTAGGGTTCCAAGTTCTCAAGCAAATCACCTTTCGGTCCTTTGCGAAAACTCTAAATCATGATGACAAAAAGAAAACTAAGGAGAATCTTAGAGCAATAATCGCATAGGTAAAATTATCAAAGTAGAATAATCACGATGAAAGTAAAAGATTATCTATGGTGCGGTGAGCATGTACCATGATTTCTCCCTCGATAGTGGATGCAATTTGGGGCTTTTGGTGTCTACGTGATCCTCTCGTTGTAAGCTCTTTTTTCTTCTTACGGCATCCAATTTAGAGTTCTGGATCGCCCGCAAAAATTGGGCATCGAAATCGACCTGGGAGTCGCGTTCAAAAATAGAAATACGACAGTGTAATAGTTCACGGCACTGCCGTAAAATCACTCGAGTGTTTTGTTCTGAAAGTGTTGGGAAATACGACACCGTAATATGGTTCACGGCACTACCGTAAAATTGGCTAAACTCTCTGGTCGGAAACGTCTGGAAAATACGGCTTGTGAAATAGTTTACGGCAGTGCCGTAATTTCAGTAATGGTCTCTGTTCCGAAAGTGTTGCAAAATACGGCCGTGTAAAATCATACAGCAGTGCCATTTTTTTCGCACAATCTTCTGATCTGAAGTTTTCCGAAATTACGGCAGGTGCTCTGATATTACGGTATTATATGGAAATACGGTACCGTAATATAGATTACGGCCCTACCGTATTTTGGTTTGTTGCTCCGTTTTGCATGAAATTTGTCATGTGAACTCCTCTTGATGATGGTAGCTCTTCCATGCATTTGATTTTGCTTGAAAACATCTTAAAATAGTGCCTTTTTTACCTGAAAATCATAAAAAACTAAAATAGAAGTTGATTTTTCAATATTTGATAAATTTGGCATAAAAACAAGCAAAAGATATTCAATTTAGCATGAAAAGATATATAAAATGATATAAAATATATTATATATTTTAGTGTCATCACTGACCGCCTCATCATAGGTCCTGGGTTCATCCTCAATGATGAAGATCCCACCGTGTTGGGTCGGCAGTGACCCAAACCTCTCAGGAGCATGACGAATACTTCCAGACCTACGTGGGACCTGTGTCTGAGCCTCAGGTTGCCTAGCAACCGGTGTAGGTGGCTCAGGTTCCATCTTTGTATCTTATGGTTGCACTTGGACCTTGTCCAAGTCAAACTTGCTCCCACTATCCTCTTTTATGAGAAATTCTTTCTCTAGAAAGAATGCACCCCGAGCAACAAAAACTTTGTTCTCGGTAGGAACATAGAAGTAGTAACCCATAGTGTCCTCATAGTATGTTTCAGAGACATGATCAGAGCAATCATCATAAAAATAAGTTTGATTTTCCCAACTAGAATAATAATGATCATCTTGAGACCATGGTGCATTTGGATTTGCATGATTTATAAATTGACATTCATAAGCATAATGATCATCACATTTACAAATATTACATCTAATAGAAGGAATAGAGTGTAATTTCAATATGTCCGCAAGAGTGCATCGTGAATCATCTTCATGCTTACCTTGTGGCATATATACCTTACTTCTTTGAGATGCCCATGAATTGTGATGAAAAGACATGTTTATCAAATCTACCAAGAATAGAAAGATAATCCAACACCAATCAATTAGAAATTTTTTTTTCAGAATATATAAAAAACACAGAAAATATAAAACACAAACAAATTCACAAATTTCAGAAATACAAGCTCTGTCACAACTTGTGAAAATCCAAAACCTGCAAAAACAAAAAACAAGGTTAAATCTAAAACAAATAAAACCTAGTCTAGCAATACTAACAACTATTTTGATATTAACAAAACTAATGTCCCCGGCAACGGCGCCAAAAACTTATTGTATCCCAAGTTGTTTGGCGTGTACCTAGGACTAATCCCTGGCCACGGCGCCAAAAACTTGTTGTATCCCAGGTTGTTCGGCGTGTACCTAGGACTAATCCCCGGCAACGGCGCCAAAAACTTATTGTGTCCACAAGTGCACGGATATTTCGAAGTAATAAAAATATCGAACCACAGAGACCTACGTGTTAAGTACCAAATAGATGTTTTCTCACTAGCTAAACAAGCCGAATATGATGGAAGTAAACAATGCAGAAAAGTATGCTAAAAAGATAATCAAAGAGAAATAACTGGGACTAGGGTTTCATCCTCCTTGATTTCAATGACTAGATATGAATAAAAGGTCGTCAGTCAAATCTTGTTATGATAAAGACTTAATTTACTTCATAAAGGGATTATCTCACTTTCGTGCAGACAATCATGTAGGGACCAATCCTCACTTTCGCGCAAGATTTATCCCAGGCTAATGATAAGTAAATCATCAATCAAAGAATTCAAAGATCACTTTCGTGCATCCGAATTCTAAGTTGATTGTCTCAAGCGGAATCTCAAGGATCACTTTCGTGCATCCGAGACTCAACACAAGTTCTACCTATGGTTCTCCAACGTTCCGATCCTCACTTTCATGCAAGATCTCCATGTTTGACACACTAACTTAATCCTAGGTTCATAATTATCAACATAGCAATCACGCCACTAAAATAAAGAAATAAGAACTTTAACCTAATCTCTTACGGTGAGTTCCTATTTATCAATTTTAGGGTTCCAAGTCTCAAGCAAGTCACCTTTCAGTCCTTATTGTGAGAACTCTAAACATGATGACAAGAAGTAAACTAAGGAGAAATTTATACCAATAATCACATAGGTAAAATTATCATGGCAAAATTATCTTGACGAAATAAAAAGTATATAATCATTAAAAATCAAAGGGATTACACCCATGTCCCAAATATGTTTAAGCTTGCATGGAGAAAGAAATACACTCAACCATAGTTTCAAAGTATCAAAAATTGAAGAGAAGGAAGAAATAAACTTTATAATGCGGCTGTAATAGAAATTACAGCCGTAATCACGCGTATGAATAGTGCTGGCGGGGTTCTTTCCTTGATTCCTCCTCCAATCAAACTCCTTTTGCTTTGAAACTTCTGATGCATCCTCCTCTCATCTAGGTGAAGCTTCTGCATGAAAATTGTGGCCTGAGGTGTCCTCTACGCCTCTCGGCGTGAGGTCAAACCCTAGATGCCTCTCTGTCATTTGCTCCCTCGATACTTGATCAAAATTCGTTCTTCTACTTCGTGTGTCTTCTACTCTAAATGACGAGTCCACAACATCTTTCGGATCTCAATTTGGAGGTCTGGAGCAAACGTTATGGTCCGTGCAAGATTTGGACCCGTGAAAATCACATTTTTGAATGAAATTATGGTACCGTAATGAATATTACGGCAGTGCCGTAATTTTGGCTCTGTGAAGTATTTGTCAAGATTATGGCGCGTAAAAATGTTTACGGCCATGCCATATTTGCTTCTGTATATTTCTAGACCAAAATACGGCCCGTAAAGATCATTATGGCAGTGCCGCAATCTCTGAAATCTATCGGGTGGAAAATCATCTAGCATTACGGCACCGTAATGATTATTACGGCGGTGCCGTAATCTCACAAAATTCTCTGGTTAAAATCTTCGCAAATTATGGGACCTCTCAGGGATTACGGCTGTACTGTAATTCTGTGGTGTAATTACGGTACCGTAAAATCCATTACGAGGGTGCCGTAATTTGCTATGAAGCTCTGATTCTCCTGAAATTTGACGTGTGACTTCATTTTGATGTCTGGAATCCATTGTTGTGCTCGAATCCTTCAAAATCCATCAAAATATAGCACTTTTTACCTGAAATTCATGAAAAATAAGAAATTGTTTAGATTTCGTGATATTTAACAAATAATGCTTAAAAACAAGAAAAAGTTCATAAATATGACACGATGATGGCGGCGAAGATCTCGTCGAATCGCTTCATCAGCACGCCCATCTGCTGCTGGATCCCCTACAAATCCAACCCCGCCAGGTATTGGAACTCCTTCCCCACTGCCGCTCGCCCACCGCCGACCCCCTCCTCCTCCTCCATCACCTCGCCCCACATCATGCTTGTCAGCACATTCATCGTGGCTGGGAACATCTCCACCCTGCTGCACGGCATCCTCATGCAGTGTAACATGCACCGATTCATCCCCTCCTACCTGTTTTCCCCTCCTCTCTATTTTTCTATCCATCCTCCCTATTTTCCCGTCCTTTCTAGTATGCATATCCCTAAGAGATTAACAAGAGAAGAATTTCTCATGCTATGAAATAGTCATAGTGGATTTTTAATATAGAGATTTAAGCATTGAAAGTGTGTGTATGTGTTTCTTGGGGGAAGTAGGCATTTTTTAAATGTTCAGAAAGTATACTAGTTGTCATATTCAGAATTAGTGCTACTATTTTTTTTTCTGATGCTAAAGTATATAGCCACATCAGATTATAAAAGAAAATAGTTTCATGTAGGGGGCAAAATAGCACACGGGAATGATCGACAGACATAAACATTCACATCTTAGCCTAACCTAGTAAATCGAAACACCGTGCGCAGATGATGACGCATACGTGTGAATAGCGGACACTATGTAGGGCGCCGGGAAGAGCCAATCACACAGAGACGATGGAAGAGAAGTTATAGGTATGTACTGGAAGTGCACAATCTATCGCGTAATAAAAAGTATCGATCCCATGAGGACTAGGGGTCAAGTACTAACTGATCAGTTAACTAATAGTTAGGTGATCAAATAAGCGTAGGAGTATTACTAGATTCCTAATGCAAAAAAGTAAAGTAATGCTAGTAAAAGTAAATAGAACAAATAGCAATGCAATCGGTGTTTTAGATATTTGAGAGAAGATCGGGGTTTTCGGTTTCACCACACTGAAGCATGAAAGAAAGTTAATGTTGATGTTTTAGTTAAGTTTTATCAAAGTTCTTAAGGTAATTCTTCCTAAGGTACAGACGCGCTCCCTCTCAAGACATGGTCCGGTGTCTAATTTAACCCAAGTCTCCTACTCTCGTGGCTTACCGGGTTAAGTAGACCTAATGGGTTCTGTGAAGAATTTGGGTTCCTTGGATGATTTTTGACAACTCTCGTGGCCGAAATCACTAGTCCAGTCTAAGGGGATCCGACGATTGTGGTTCACTTCTCAGTCCTTCCCACAATGTCTAAAACACAAATATGCATTGTTAGTACATAATCATGAATTAAGACTTCCTAGACATGAATAAGAACAAAGATAAATCTAGGCAAAATATTAATCAAGCATTAAAGATCAACATTCTTACAACGGGCTACACCCAAACCCCGAAAAGAAGTTTACGCTATAAGATACATCGTTAAACACATGAAATCTATTATACAAATCAAATCAAACTAGGGGGGAAAGATACGAGCGAAAAACCAAATGGTGATGTGTTGGGCGGAACGATACACGGCCATGCATGGATGCACGGCCATACCCGTGAACGGCTCGTCGAGGTTTATTTTCTCTAAAACTTACTCTTCACAGCCATGTATGTGTTCACGGGTGTGCCCGTGAACATTTCGAGGAGTTCTAGGGAAGTTGGCCGATCCCTTCATGGCCGTTCATGGGTGTACGGGCATGCTTGTGAATGGCTCGACGCAGTCTGGGAATGCAGGCTCATACATGGCCGTGCATGGATACACGCTATGCCCGTGAAGAGCATAGAAAAGTCCGTTTGAGTTGAATTTTGATGTGTAGCTTCATCTCATCATGAGGAATCGTCCCATATCTTCAGATCTTCCAAATTTCACCAATTTTAGGGTGAAATCCCCACATTTCAATGAAACCAAGGAAAAATGAAGATTCTAAATAATGTAAAGCATTTAGGCAAATAAATGAGACAAAGCATGTATTTTACTCCAAAATAATAATAAAATTAAGCCGCGATATATCATATATATGCATGATATCAAAATACAGCAGACTTAAAGTTTTGCTTGTCCTCAAGCAATTGAATTGTCTAGAGCACAGTGATAAAGTGAAATAAAGAATTTCGAACAACTTCAGTAGGTCTAACAAGGTTATAGTTCAATCACAGCAAGCCTCAAGTTATGATGTAGTGTCAAAAGCAAATAAAATCAAATATTATTTATACAATTCATTCGAATATGCAAAGTTGACAATACTAACAACCTTTACCATACATCACATATAAATGAAATTTTTGATCAAGCATTCACAAATGAGATAGTTGTACATCAAGTCATGGGAAAAATAACATCAGTGCCACATAGTCTCTATGTGGTGCCTTTTTTTTATTATTTTTTTTAGTTTTAGGACAACAGTGCCAAGCTAGGGAAATGAGAACATCCTGGCTTCGGTACCACTACTATTCTTTTTGAACTCTGGGGATAGTGCCAAGTATGATGGACAATGAACTTAGGTACCACCGTCCCTTTTGCTATTGTAATGCTATGAATAGTGCCAAGCGGGAGTACAATGTGCAATGTACAAGTACACTTCGGTACCACTATTATTATTTCTGATTCCCATGATAAGGTGTACAAATAAGTATGAAATTATGAAGCAAGATGCAAAGAAGTTTGTCACATGTGATGTGTTTCAAGATGAAGATAAATACAACAACTGCACCTCTTATGAATGAATAATAATTAATTGAGTTAATTGATCTTTCAACTACAGTAAACAAAAAGCTATGTGTACAAACTAAAAGCAATATAGACAACGATGCAAAATTCTCATCTCAATAAATTAAGTGTTCAAAGAACAAATCAATCCTAAAGGCAAAGCAAATATCATAAATATGGGGTAGGGTAGGCACTTATGATATTGAAACTACTAGAAAAGTAAAACATGCAAAAAGGGAAATGATAATCTGACAAAAGAAAACTAACAGAATTGGGAAAGAAAACTAACAACTGAAATGAGCTATTAGAAACATAGAAAGCTAACCGAGTGATGGTGAAACCAATGATGCTCATCCCCAGCGTCGACGCAGCCTCACCTGAAGGTCATGAACAGACTCTAAGAGAGAGGACTATACTCGTCCTTGGCATTCTACCTCAGTCTCAAGGTTGCGAAGCCGATCAAGCCCTTCATAGACGGTAAGGTGAGTTTCTTGTTGTGCGTCCCAGACAAACTGGATAATAGTCTCCATACGGTTAAGCTAGGTAGTAGGTCGCTGAGAAGGTGGTGGTGGCTCAGTCTCAAGAGGAACGTCATGATCCTCAACTACCTCAACTCTCTAATTTCGCTGCTCGCGGACTGTGGTGCGTGCAGGATTCGGCAGTGGTAGCTTGACATCGCTCCCGGGGAAGAGCAGACTCTAGAGTTCTCCTTTCTTGACTATTATCTGCATCAAGATGCTGTAGTCAAGGTCAAGGTGGAAGTTCCCATGGGCTTGCTCCATCTTGTAGGGATGGATCCCAACCGCAAGAGCAAGTGGAGTAAGAAATCCCCCGAGAGCAATGGCACCCTTCGGCGCCCTACAAACTTTTTGGAGTTGTCTAGCAAAGTAGAAGGTTGTGTTGAGGCGGACTCCATGCAGCTTCACCCAGAGGAATAGAAGTTCAGAAGTTCGTACAAGACCATTGGATTCCCCTCGGCCAAAGATAGTATGTCCCATGACTCGGTGCACATGTAGAGTCCCCTTCAAGGGGGAGCGCAAAGGGTTGAAACCCTAAAGGGGGCGCATGTAATTTCCAAGGGGTTTCAACATGAGATCGCATGTAATATATGTTCATATGATCAACCTTAAGGAATGTGGAGATCGAAAGAAGATCATACCAAAGCCATCTATTTGGATGGTGTCTTGGAAGCAAAGATCGAAAGGGATCTTTTCCAAAGATGAAGCACACAAGATGAGGAATGGCTTCTCCTTGTCGTCTTTGTGCTAGCAAAGCTTCAAGGGGTCCTTTGCGTGGAGGAAGTTTGAGATGCGAGAACAAGCTTCTCCTTGGACGAAAAACTTTTCCCTTCTTCTCGTCAATGCTTTCATACGAGAGTGCAAGCAAGCCACAAGAGAAGAGGGGAACGTATTTGCGTTTTGGCGTTGAGAGGAATCGGCATTGATGACTTTCCAAAAATGGAACATGATTAAGCCATGCGCTCATGCCAACCCAAAAACGCTTACTAGCATTGAACCAAGCGTTCACCTTTGTGAACCGGTTCAAGCCAAAACGTCCCAATCTGTAACATCCCGTTATCTTAACCCCAAACAAGCAACACAAGTCATAGAAGAACAGGATGTTATCATACAAGATCGATGCACATGCTAAGTAAAACCAAGTTCAGG
>JANTFE010019303.1:9815-29302 GCA_027562315.1 Costus pulverulentus
TACTATTGGTCATTCATGTCTCTACGTGACTTATGACATGCTCAATAACAGTCGTTTTGGTCTCCCAATTACGGAGAGACGTAAGACTGTATCAAAACATACCCATCACCATATCTAGACATGAATACCTCAAGTCTAAGGATTAATGCAAACCTCTTGCATGTGAGATTGACTTGTTGACTAGACAAGTCAATCCTCACGGTGGATCACTCCTGTGCATCCAATGCACCTGTATGTCTGCGTTACTGTGCCCCGCACCTAACCAACCCATACACTAGTCTCACATGTACCAAAGCTGTCCTATGTCTGCTAAGGTACCTTGACTGGGGATAGCTTGTGAGAATGGATCCAATCCAAACTCCTGGGACATTATCTATGCAATCAATACATCAACGCAGGTAAAGCAATCTGCATAATAACGACCATGCCTTTATTGATTATATCAATTTCATTAATTCTATCAAAGTACATTCAAACAATGCCTGACCATGTCCATACATTGGTCTGCAGGGCATATACACTAACACAACCAATGTCAAATTTCAAAAGATTGATATGTATTAGAGAAATAAATTCAACACAATAGGTCTAGTCCTAATCACATGCATCAACGCATTCATCATCAAAGAAAATTCACACACCTCTCATCACATGAATTCAAGTTATAAAAATTTTTAAACATCTAAATATGTCAAAATCAATGCAAAAGGTGTGATGCATCAAACTCAAAAAATCATAATATGTAAAGTGATATATCCGTATAGTTACATAAGGCTCGAACAATGCAAAGGATGTAAAGTGATAGATCTAAAAGAAGAAAAGTGTAGATAATCATATCAAATCAAATAATCACAAGAAAGTGTAAGCAATACTCACAAAACTATATGACAAGCTTTGACTGAAAATACATAAGTCTCAGTCCAAAAATAGTGTCGGGGCAGATGCTGCTAGGTCCAAAGATGTACCCTTTGAAAATTTTACCTGCAAATTTAAGGTACATAAGGCTCAGTCTGAAAATAGTCTCAAAAAATAATAATGGTAAAAAAATAATTCTCACAAGGGAGAATCAGAGATGTCGCCGGAGGTCTAAAGAGGATGCCTGTTGAAAGAGTCAAGCAAGCAAGAAGCAGAGGGTGAATAGAGGCTAGCTGAAAAGCTGCTAGCAATGATGATGGTGGTGCCGACAGTAGAGTGAGTAATCCCTAGTGGCCTGCTAGAGAATACAGTCCTAGAGGTGAGATCGTCGGCTAATGGGTGTGAGAGATATCACTGCAAAAATAAAAAAAAATCAGTCAGTAATAAGAGTCTGCTACATAAATAAATAAAATCAATAGAATAAGAGGCAGTAGAAGAAGTAAGAGTCTGCAGATGGTATAATCTAGTGTCGACGATTGGATATAGTGATGTCAGAGGCAGATGCAGTGGTGGCTAGAGGTGGAAAACAGTTGCTCTTGAAGATTTCTAGATTTGGAGGCAAAAGAAGTAATAATAACTAGAAAGCAAACCAAGCAGTTTTTGAATTTTTTATGAAAAGTAGCCATACCCTAGAATAAAATTTAATGATCCAAATAGAAAATGGACAGAACCAAGTTGTAGAATAAGATATGTTCTTTTCAGACGTATGAGAATTAAAGGATAAAAATCTGTCAGGAATTTAGGGTATCAACAGAAAGAAGGCTACTCAGATTACAAAACTGAAAAAACTGCAAAAAAGTTAATCAGATTCGAAAAGTTCCCATGTGTCCTAAAATGATCAGAAAATAAATTAATGAAAATAACTAATCCACGAGATAGCACATGTTCTTCATATTCCATGCGAAAAATCTGGGTTTCAAGTTATTTAAGCATCTTAAAAACTTGCAGAAAAAGATCTAATCAGAATAGCCAAAAGAAAACTATTGTAGAAATTAATCAGAATCGAAAAGATGCTATGTGTTTTAGAATGATCCATGGACTTAAAAATTTAGAAAAAATATCTAGATGATAGACAAAGATGAGTACTTCAATGTTGTGCCAAAGATCAAAAATTTTCCCAATCCAGTTTCTTAAAATTAATGCAAGAAAACACCTAGTCAGATAAGCAATCTACAGTTCAAATGTTACGGGCATAAAGTTCTTTACGGCAGTGCCATAATGGACACAAAATCTCGGGTCAAAAATATCCAAAAATACGGTACCGTAAAAACCAACACGGTACTACCGTAATAGACTAAAACTCTCGGATGAAATCAGATTAAGATTACGGCACCGTAAAGAAGATAACGGCAGTGCCGTATTTTGCGCAAAAATTAGATTTTTCTTGCAAAAAGAGAAGAAAAATTAATTCTAAAAATAAACTAAAATAAAGGAAACTAAGCTAAGTGATAATGCTTGGGTTGCCTCCCAAGAAGCGCTAATTTTAGGTCCATAACTTGACCAAAACTAAAAAATCATGGTGAAGCAGATGAATTAGTAGCAAAGTAAAGAGCAAAGAATTTTCTACATTTCCTTTGTCCAAAAATTTTAGCCACTAATAAAAAAATCCAGAATTGCATATAAATCACAATCAAAGTGGCTTTCTCAAATGTATAGAAATTAAAATCTTACTTCTCAAATCCACTCAAAGAAATCTTTATGATCTTCCAATGTTTATCAAAAAGCAAAATCATGAGTCCTTTCTTCAAATTAATATTTTCAATAGCAATAAGAAAAGGACTTTGATCAAAAGAATTAAACATTGGATCATCAAAATATTTTTATGTCTTTCGTTGGATTCCTCAATAAAACACAATTTTTCAATAAAATCAGAAGAGTGAACAGAAGATATGGGCAAAACATCAGAGTGAAATTCATTCATATTTATAAAATTCAAATCCTTTTCAAATTCCTCATGAACTTCATCGAATAATTTATCAATTTCAAAATCATCATCAAAATCAAGATGAGACTCTACAAAATCAATTTTCTCATGCCTCCCCACAGATAATTCATCATCAAAAGAGTCAAAATCAGAATCATATAAAAAATCATAATGAGATTTATCAATATTTACAAAAGAATTAATAGAATCAGAGTTAACTACAAAAGATTTATCATTAATTTCAGCAATATCACCAAAATCAATGTTGGGCTCATCAATGTCTGTAATTTTCAACCCTTTATCGAACTCATCAGATTTAACCATAAATGATACAACATCAAAAGAATCAATTTCATCAAAAGAGGTTTTTTTAATTTCAATTTCCTCAACCTTTTCCTCAAATAAATTATCAAATGAATCAATTTCACAATTATCAAAATCAGAGTGAGATGCATTAATATTCACATAAGGCTCAATCTCAAAACAATCATAATCAGAGGGGGATTTTTCTAAATCAAGTTCTTTAGTTTCAAACTCAAATAAACATGCTTGTTCTGCTAACTGGGTTTCCTTAAGGTTTTCAATTTCTTTATTTGTGGTTTGCATGAATTGATTTTGGTTGGCCAATATTTTCTCAAGCATGGACTCTAACCTAGATTCTTCAGTGTCCTCAAAATAAGGTTCAGAAACATGATTAGAGCAATTATCATAAAAAGAAGTTTGGTTTTCCCATCTAGAATACAATTGATCAGATTCGTTCCATGATAAATTGGGATTTAAAAATTGGCAATTGGAGGAATAATGATCAAAATATCCACAAATATCATATCTAATAGAAGAATAAGATGTTATAGTCGGTTGCTTATAAGAGTCTAAAAGTTGAGTTAACTTATCTTGAATAGTGCATGATGAATCATCTTTATATGACATGTATTCCTCTCTCCTTTCAGTTGTCCAAGAGTTGTAATTAAAAGACATCTTCAAATCTATCAAGGACGGAAAGATAATCCAATACCAATCAAATAAAACTTATTTTTTTTTTCAGAATATATAAAAAACAGAAAAACACAAGTAAATTCAAAATTTTCAGGTATCACAGTTTTGTCACAACTATAAAAATCCAGAACCCCCAAAAAGAAACAAAATAAAGTTAATTCTAAAACAAATAAAACTTAGTCTAGCAATACTAACAACTATTTTGATATTAATAAAACTAAGGTGGCAATGGCGCCAAAAACTTGATGTATCCGAAGTTGTTTGGCGTGTACCTAGGACTAATCCCCGGCAACGCGCCAAAAACTTGATGTCATCCGAAAGGACACACTTTTAAATACAAGTAGATAGACTAATTTAAGGAGTCGCAGCCAAAACTTGTTTGGCGCATAGGGATCTGTCACCCCCTGATACGGCTCCAAAAACTAGTTGTCCCTAAACTTGTAGTGTCCGCAAGTGCACGGATACTCGAAGTAATAAAGAAAATATCGATCCCACAGAGACCTACGTGTTAAGTACCAAATAGTTGTATTCTTACTAGCTAAGCAAACCGAGTATGATGCAAATAAACAATAAACACACGGGAAAATAATCAGAGAGATAAACTAGGACTAGGGTTTCATCCGCATTAATTTCAATGATTAGATATAATAAAAGGTCGTCAATCAAATCCTATCATGATAAAGACTTAATTTACTTCATAAAAGGATTATCTCACTTTCGTTCAAACAATCATGCAAGGACCAATCCTCGCTTTCGCGTAAGATTTATTCCAACATTGTAAATAAGTAAACCATCAATCAAAGAACTTAGGATCACTTTCGTGCATCCGAGTTATTTGTTGATCATCACAAGTGGAATCTCAAGGATCACTTTCGTGCATCCGAGTCTCAACACAGGTTCTACCTAGGGTTTTCCAATAGACCGATCTTCACTTTCGTGTAAGATCTATCAATGTTTAACACAATAACTCAACCCTAGATTCATATTATCAAGCATGGCAATAAGACTACTAAAATCAAGAAATAAGATTCTAGAGTTCCATGTTCTTATGCAAATCACCTTTCAGTCTCATTGTGAAAACTCTAAAACATGCATGACAGTAAAATCTAAGGAGAATTAAAGACAATTCATCACATAAGTAGAATTATCGCAACAAGGATTATCATGATGAAAATAATAGTTTATCTAATCATTAAAAATCAAGGGGATTACACCCCTCATGTCCCAAAGTATGTTTAAGCATGCATGGAAGACGAGGTACAATAATCTATGGTGTAGGAAATCAAAACAGAGGCAGAGAACAAATTACGGTATGACCGTAAAGGTTTTTACGGCCGTAATCTGCGATGAACAACGGCGGCGCATGGTGTTTTGTTGATTTCTCCTCCGATTGAACTCCTTTTGCTCTAAAACGTTTGATGTATCCTCCTCTACTCCAGGAGAAGCTTCTGCATGAAAATCACGGCCTGAGGTGTCCTCTACGCCTCTCGGCTTGAGGCCAAACCCTAGACACCTCTCTGTTGATTGCTCCCTCGATAGTGGATAAAAATTTGGGATTCCACTTCGTGCGTCTTCGCCTCTTAAATATGAGTTTGTAACATCTTTTGGATCTTGATTTGGATCTTTGCATCAAAAGTTATGGTCCACGCAAGATTCAGACCCGTAAAAATTACGTTTTTGACTAGATATTACGGCCGTAACAATCTTTACGTCAGTGCCGTAATGTCTGAAATTTCTCTGGTGAATTATGGGTGCAAATTATGGTACCTTGAAGTTCTTTACGGCACTGCCATAATTTTCATTATGGTACCTTAAAGTTCTTTACACCCGGGGGTGTAATTTTGGAACTTGCTTCGATTTGTATGAAAATTGGCGGGCGGCTTCGTTTCGACCTCCTGAGTCCATTCGTGCATTCAAATCCTTCAAAATCCATCAAAATATAGTAGTTTTTACCTGAAATTCCTATAAAATAAGAAATTGTGTAGATTCCGTAATATTTGATAAATAAGGCTTAAAAACAAGCAAAAGTGCATAAATATGACACAAAAAGACACACGAAATGACACAAAATATACTATCAATTTTGGTGTCATCACTCATCATAGTAGGGACAGACTTCTTTCCCATGTATACATGACATCACTCCAAATTTCCAAAAAGGTGTAGAATTTACTAATCTATAACTATCCAGTTTTGTCCTTACATTCTGCAATGTTGTGTATCTTCTCCTCCTTAATGTGAAACTTCCTTGTAATGTTTGTGGCCGGAGGTGCTTGATATTAAACTTAGTGCTTCTTGGGAAGCAACCCAAGCATTCTTACTCTTGCTTTTCTTAAATGATTTGATTTGTTTTTACTTATTTTTGAGTTTTTCTAGCACTAACTCTTGTTTTTCTATGTTGTACAAAAGTTCTGAGTTGATTTCAAGAATAAATGGTAATTTTTGAAGTTTATGCAAAAAATATGGCCCTGCCGTATTTGTTTTCACGTGCCGTATTTTTGTGCTCTAAGTAACTAGAAGCTTTCACGGTATGGGTGTATTTTCTATCACGCCCGTACTTTTGAAGTGTCAAAGAAACATAATGTTTTATGGGTGGGGTGTATTCATTTTCACACCCCATATTTTCTTTGTTTATATATATATATATATATATATATATATATGTAGCCATTGCTTTGGATGTGGATTCGTTTGGAATAGAGACCGCAAGGGGAAATAGTAGGATCGACCTAGAGTCGTGTATTGCGATGAGGATGATTATTTGAGAAGGAGAAATTTTCTCCCTTATCCTTGGACAAAACTTTCCAGCCTTGCCTTTGCCGAATAAAGAACGAATTAGGGTTCGTAATCAATCAAATTGGAAGATTCCTCCTGATTTAGGTGTTTCAGATACTCCTACACCACTTGATTCAGTACCACCACCACCTACTTGGGGTGGTAGTAGCGACCCCTTTGGCATGAGTATGGATGATTCTTCAACACGTAGAGCTGGTTCTTCTTCCCATGGTACAGTGCAGCCTCAGAGGAGTTGGTCTTCTGCCTAGGACATAGGCTTCCAAGCCCTGTTTGCAGAGGTGTTCCGTCAGGGACACCTTTGGAGAAAGCGCTTGATTATATTCAGGATGTATGTGATGATGTCCACGATATCAAGAGCTTTCTGGGGGATTACTTCTGCTCTGAGGAGGAGGGGGACAAGGATTAGAGAAAAAGATTTTGGATATCTTATTCCTGTATACAAAAGTATTTTAGATTTAAATTGAGACGAAGGCGAATTTATGAGATTGAGATTCTATTTATTATACAAGTTGTGAAGTTTTATTTGATTATGATTGTGGACCTTAAGAATTAAATTATGAGAATGGTGTATTTATCTGAATTTTATATAGCATGAGTTAAAAATTGTTATGAGTAATTATGTTTTAGAAATTTATTTTTCATAAAAAAGTTATATTTTCTATACTCAGCATTATTCTTTGATCTATTGATTTGCTTGAGGATAAGCAAAAGTTTTAGTCTAGGAAGATTTGATGTCTCGTTTTTATATAGTATTTTTACTATACTTTTCATGCATAATTTCTCCTATTCTTAACATATTTTCAATTATTTTGACTCATCCTTTTGTTTGTTCGGAATCATCAACTTTCTTCACTTTTGGCTTGTTTACAGCAAAAACGACCAAATTTTGATAGAATTTGAAGGATCCAAGTGCACAGAAGAATTCTACAAGTCAAGACAAAGTTGTCCATCAAATATCGTGAAATTTGGAACTTATTTGCAAAATATGGCACTGTTGTATTTATTATTATTGTCGTATTTTTGGAAGAGAACAGAAGGAAATACAACACCGCCTGTGATATTTATCATAACTATATTTTTATCACCACAAAAACACCAAGAATCCATAAAAAGAAATACGGTAGTACCGTGATAGAAATTACGGCCGTATTTTATGAAAGAAAATCTACAAAAAGAAATACAGCAGAACTGTATTTATCTTCACGGCTGTATTTCTGTCAAGTGTTAATTCCAGAAGACATAGGAGAAAATACGGCAGGGCCGTATTTATTATCACGGTCGTATTGTCATTTGTTGTTGCACAATATCCGCAAGCGCACGACTTACCGATGTAGTACTTAAGATATCGTTTCCATAGGGATGGATTGTCAAGTACCAAATCTTCCAATCTTTGATAGCTAAGCGATTGAAAATCAAGGTTGTTAAGGTAAACTAAGCTAAGAATGTAACAAAATAAAAGGTCCTACTAATATGAGAGAAATCGGGAAATCGGGATTTTCCACATCAATCAAGTTATAAATTAATGAAAATTACTGCTTAGAAAATCTCTGGAAAGCCAAGGACATGTCCCCTTGAGCCGTGCCCCTCTCGGGTGCGTGACTCAACAACTGAGTTAGTCTCCTACTCTGGCGGTAGACAACTCCACAATCTACTTAGTTAGTTTCCTACTCTCGCGGTGGACTAAGCAGAGGTAGATCGTGTAAAACAGGACATGAAGATTCCCCAAGTGGTCTTCTACAATTCTCGTATGTTATCAAGTCATCAAGTAGTAGAGCACACAGGAATGATCAAGGAGGATTCGTTGATTGCAATTCACCTCTCAGTTGTTACCACAATCAATTAAAGTGAAAAACGATTTGGCCAAGAAACGATAAACACGAATGAAACGAACCAAGATCAAATGGCTTCGCAAGATATGTCAAAAGCAATTATTGACATTAAGACTTATAAATCAAAAGACGGGCTACGCCCAAATCCCGATTGAGGTTTTTACGCTAATACATACATGGTTAACAACAACAACAAGCCCTCCAATAAAATGGGAAAGGAAACTGAAGAAGGTAAAGATGCGAAAAGAATCAAGACAAACTCCTTTCTCTCCTCCTCAAAGAATCCTTCTTCTCCTTGGAATTACTTGCGTTCTTGCGACCAAGCCTTGGGTTCTCGAGCGTAATCCTCCTCTCTTCCCTTGGAGCCCCGATTGGGCACTCCCCAGGCCTCTGGGCGCCTCCGGCCGCCTCCTTGACAAAGAGAGAACACATCTCTTTTATAGACTTCAAAGTGCCTCTTCAAGGTGGCTTTTCAAGGTGCCTTTTCATGCTACCTTTTCATGGTGCCTTTTCAAGGTGGCGCCATTCATGAACATCTTTTAATAAATCTACATTCATGAATGTGCTTGATTAATGCTTGTTCATGAATGTTCTCTCATTAATGCTTGTTCGTGAATGTTCTCTCATTAATGCTTGTTCATGAATGTTGATGGCGTGTGTCTTGAGAGTTGGCAATAAATGCTGAATGCGGGTAAACTCTAGCTCTCGTCTGAAGCTAAATTTCTTGTCATGAATCCGGATTCACTCGGGTATGTGATAGTGCATCCGTATAGCTCTAGAAACGAGTGAATTTTCCTATATTTAACAAATATGACAAGTAGTGAAGCTTCTGAAGAAATTCAGTGAATTAAGCTGGAAAGAGATGTAAAATCATGAAAAAGGTCTCGATTCACAGGTAAATATAGGTCTAAAAGACGATATAATTTCGAGACATCAAAATCTCCCAGACTTAGATCAATACTTGTCCTCAAGCATATAAAGATAAAAGTGGTAGTCAGAAAAAGTTGAAATCAGGTCAAGCTTGTAAAATATTGTGTCCTAGGGAGATATCATTATGAACAAACCTCAGCAAGTCAGGGGATTCAATGTAATCATATCTTCAAGAATAAAGGCGTGAAGATCGAAAAACTGAAGTTAGATAAGGCTTACCTTAATGAGCTGCAATAATCCTCTGTTTGGATAATATACCCTGTTCTGACCTGATTCAACCAAAGATATCAGTTGGAAAGACACCAATGCACTTTTATTTGTATTTTCATCCCCTCAATTTTTTTTTTATTTTTTGTTTTGACTTCAACTCATGTCTTCGGTACCACTGCCAATTTTACGCAGTGCCAAGTAGAGGAGTCTTATTATTTCTTTTTCTCAGAGACTTCAACTCATGTCTTCGGTACCACTGCCAATTTTACGTAGTGCCAAGTAGAGGAGTCTTATTATTTCTTTTACTCTTCTTTTTTTTTGAAGGGATTATAACCATAGCCAAATGCATTGATTGTTTCCAAAAAGTAATAAGGTGAATCAAGCTGATAGAATTGTATATTTCCACAGAAAGATCATAAGCAAGCTTAGAAAGTAAAAGCCTTAATAAAAAATTGGATTTATCACTCCACAACCCCTTTTTTTTTCAATCAGATAAGATAATCGAATGAAATTCCAAGCCATAAGATTCTGAACATAGTGATAGTACTCTAGAGATTCAGTATGAAATATGAAGCAATTATGATTTCAGTTGAAAATCAAAAATAATATCATCAAAAATAACATCACCACTTATCTTCATCACAGCATATCAAAGTATCATTAAAGCACAAAGCATAAGTATTGTGGTACTACATATCATGTTTTGAAAATGAACTCAACCCGAAATCTCCTAGACTTAAATTATGCATAGTCCCTATGTACATCATGTAAAGAATACAAAATTATGAGAAATCGGATGCAATACTCACAAGATTAGTCAGAGTCATCGTCGGTGCTCGTCTCAGCATCTTCCTCGTGAGGGTCGTCCTCATTATTATCACATGAATTCAGTAGGACACCCATAGAAATTGGAGGAGCTAGTGGCATTGTGGGCTTGAATAGCGTTGAGAATGAGGATGTCATAGACAGCATGCGGCCTTAGAATAACATCGGATGAAGGAGGCAGGAGTTGCCAGAGTCGCATGGATGTGCGTGGTAGATTTCTAGGCTGTGATCTTCTGTCTGGGAGAGTGCCGAGAGATCAGGATGCAGATGAATAGCAGGAACTTCAGCAGCTTTTGGTAGCATGTTGACGCAAGGCAGATTCACATCTTTGCTTATGAAATCGAAGGATGAAGAGCATAATAAATCCAAGTCTCAAAAATTTTAGATCACGATGGGAGAGAGAGCCATCAGCAATCATCATCAATTTATGTAATAAGCCTTTGTGGAAGAGCATGCGGGGATTAAAGCAGGAGAATAGTTGAAATCAAGAGAGTGGCAGGAAGATCAAAATAGAACAAGAGCAGATGAAATCAAAGAGTTGAAGAGGAAAACGCCAGCTCGGAGTCGCCTGATGTACGTGGTAGTAGCAGCGGCACAGAATTTTGTCGGTGGCAACAGGTAGAGATCTAGCACCAGAAATTGGCGGAGGTAGAAGAGAAGAAAATTTCTCGGCGGGGGAAATTAGAGAGGCTCTGCGGTAGAATCAGCAAAGAGCGCCTGCAGCTTGCGGAGCAGGATCAGTTGGAGTAGGCAGAGCGTATAGGGCAAAGCAGCACGAACACACAAGAACGGGCTGAAGCAAGTGGCGAAGCAGTGTTCGGGATCAGAGAAGCTTGCAGTGTGAGTAGAAATTCCCATTTTTGTCTATGGAGTAGAAATCAGTCGCGAGGACGAACATCGCTGGGAGCCGCCTTGTCGGACAAATGGAAGAATTCTGGAGCAAAAGTAGAGGAGAAGTAGAATGCTGCGTCACGATTTCCGTTAAATGCTGAGTCAATCGGTGCGCCTGCAAAGATCTGAAGCTACGTCGCTGGGTGTGGATGAATACAGCTATTCGGTTGGAGATGAGAGCATGCTACAATTTTGGAGTCGGTTGGAGAAGAAAGTGGTGCTTGTGGACGGAGTCCTTGATGCAATGATTTCCTCCTCTCCTTCAATCGACATAGTTGTTCAACGAATGAAGAGATACGGCTGTCCAGTGGAGTTACCCATTAGAAGAGACGCATGTTCGCTGAAGGGGCACGCCTGTTGGGATGAAGCGGTGTATCGGATGGAATTTTTAGTTGAACGAGCGCCGGAAAGAGGCGCCTTTGTTGGTGGAACGAGCTAGAAGCGGAGGAGCACAGCAAAGATAGCCAGTATGATCATTCATGATTTGATTTTGTCTGGAAGAGCGGCGTCGGTTGAATATATCGGTTGAATCTGGACTGAATCAGCGCACCTGGAGCAGTAATAGCGTGAGGGTTGAAGGCAGATGGAGCCCTTGATTCCATGATTTCCTCCACTGCTTCAATCGATGCGGCTGTTCGGCTCAAACTGCTGGAAGAAGGAATTCGGTGCGCAGCGTCTTGTTGTTGAATCGTGAAACGGAAGCTGCCCTATTACTATAGTCGGCAAACGGATGAAGTGTAGTCATCAGCTTCCTCTTGTTGCCCCTTTATTTTATTTTTTTTTTCAAGTATTACGGCTAGATCCGTAATCTTTACCTAAGGCTTAAATTATCAATCAGTGATTTCAGGTATGGGTTTCTTTCAATAATTACCTGGGCTGCTTTCTCATATAGGTTTTCAAACTTTTACCATTCTCGAATCGATTCGTTTAGTAGAGTGAAGGATTTTCACAAGAGTTTGAGTATTTTCATTGTCATCTCATCCTTCTTAGCTTGACTAGAATGCGTCTAAAATTTCCACCGATTTTCACACATAATAATCAGCAAGTTGTAATAAGATAGTCAGATTTTTAAAGACTTCCATGACTTAAAAAGTTGGACAGTGAATATTTCAGAAAGTTTATGCCAAGGCAGAGTTGTGCTAACTAAAGTAAAATAAAATTACTAAGAAAAGACAAGAAAGCATGATAAAGCCTAGTCTATCAATTCATAGAATATTTTGATATTATCAAAATACCATCCCCAGCAATGGTGCAAAAAACTTATTGCACAATATCCGCAAGCGCACGGCTTACCGATGTAATACTTAAGATATCGTTTCCACTAGGATGGATTGTCAAGTACCAAATCTCCCAATCTTTGATAGCTAAACGATTGAAAATCAAGGTTGGTAAGGTAAACTAAGCTAATAATGTAACAAAATAAAAGGTCCTACTAATATGAGAGAAATTGGGAAATCGGGGTTTTCCACATCAATCAACTTATAAATTAATGAAAATTACTACTTAGAAAATCTTTGGAAAGCCAAGGACATGTCCCCTTGAGTCATGCCCCTCTCGGGTGCGCGACTCAACAACTGAGTTAGTCTCCTACTCTCGCGGTGGACAACTCCACAATCTACTTAGTTAGTCTCCTACTCTCACGGTGGAGTAAGCAGAGGTAGATCGTGTAAAACAAGACACGAAGATTCCTCAAGTGGTCTTCTACAACTCTCGTTTGTTATCAAGTCATCAAGTAGTAGAGCACACAGGAATGATCAAGGAGGATCCGTTGATTGCAATTCACCTCTCAGTTGTTACCACAATCAACGAAAGTGAAAACCGATCTAGCCAAGAAATGATAAACACGAATGAAATGAACCAAGATCAAATGGCTTCGCAAGATATGTCAAAAGCAATTATTGACATTAAGACTAATAAATCAAAAGATGGGCTACGCCCAAATCCCGATTGAAGTTTTTACGCTAATACATACATGGTTAACAACAACAACAAGCCCTCCAATAAAAAGGGAAAGGAAACTGAATAAGGTAAAGATACAAAAAGAATCAAGACAAACTCCTTTCACTACTGCTCAAAGAATCCTTCTTCTCCATGGAATTACTTGCATTCTTGCAACCATGCCTTGGGTTCTGGAGCGTAATTCTCCTCTCTTCCCCTAGAGCCCCGATTGGGCACTCCCCAGGCCACTGGGCGCCTCCGGCCGCCTCCTTGACAAAGAGATAACTCATCTCTTTTATAGACTTCAAAGTGCCTCTTCAAGGTGACTTTTCAAGGTGCCTTTTCATGGTGCCTCCTCATGGTGCCTTTTCAAGGTGGCGCCATTCATGAACATCTTTTAATAAATCTACATTCTTGAATGTGCTTGATTAATGCTTGTTCATGAATGTTCTCTCATTAATGCTTGTTCATGAATGTTGGTGGCGTGTGTCTTGTTAGCGTGTGTCTTGAGAGCTGGCAATAAATGTTGAATGCGGGTAAACTCTAGCTCTCGTCTGAAGCTAAATTTCTTGTCATGAATCCGGATTCACTTGGGTATGTGATCGCGTATCCGTATAGCTCTAGAAACGAGTGAATTTTCCTGTATTTAACAAATATGGCAAGTAGTGAAGCTTCTGAAGAAATTCAGTGAATTAAGCAGGAAAGATATGTAAAATCATGAAAATAGGTCTCGATTCATAGGTAAATATAGGTCTAAAAGACGATATAATTTTGAGACATCAGTTGTCCAACTCGCGATTCACTCGATTTTTCACCCAATTCGATTCCTTTTCATGCTGAAATTTGGGGAAAACCTATTTTGAGGGTGGAGAACTATATAAGGAGGTTTTGGACCAATTATTATGATTTTCTTTAGTGGATTTCAAGGTGAATTCGAGGAAGTGGCGAGAATTAGGGCAACAGGCGGCGAAAGATGATTCTTCACCGAAAAAGCTTCGATCTCCCGGATTGTTGGCATTGATCTTCATCAAGAAGCCTTAATCCTTATCTTCCTTTGTTAATTTCATATTTATTTGCCAATTTGTAATCACGAACATGGATTTTTATAATGTGAACATGTTGACCATGTCAGCGTAAACCTTTTATTCAGGATTTAGGGTGTAACCCTCTATTTTTTCAAGACTTAATCATTTATTTCTTTCTTATGAAGCAATTTACTATGTTAGATCCAATTATTGTTGTGTTGATTTACATGTTGATTACTGGCCATGATTTGCATGTTTTCAGACGTCGGAAGAAGTACTTAGAGGTGAATTGCAATGTCGGATCTATAATTTTTGGATAAGTTGATTTGAACACGAGAGTAGTTTAAATTAAATTGGCTTTAGGGATCTCTACATTTATCAAGAGTTCGTTGGGTTTATCTTGAGTTAATAACCACGAGAGTAGGGGGTTAGTTCAGATAGACACCGGATTGTACCACTGAGAGGGGGCAATTTGTACATACGGATAAATCCCATTCAACATAGTAAATCCTTCTTAGGATACCTTTAGGCTCTGTTTCCTACAAAGGATAGAAAACTCTATGGAAAGGAGAGATGTGAGCAAAGGAAAAAGAGGCAGATGGAAATTAGGGCATGTGCTATGCACGTGAAAACAAAAAATTCCACCTTCATGTTCACGACGCACAATGCGCGGCGCTCCATGCCAAGCTCGCCACCGCCTCTCCTCGCCGGACGGGGAAGAGATCGCCAGGAGCTAAGCTCGCCACCACCTCTCCTCTCTGGATGGGGGAGAGATCGCCGGGAGCAGCGGCAAGCTCGAATGGGTGATTTTAGAAGGTCGGGCTTCTCCTCATGCTACAAGCTTGGACGGGAGCACGAGCTTCTCTGCCTCTCCTCACCGTATGGGGGAGAGATCGCTGGGAGTAGTGGCAAGCTCGAACGGGAGCAGCGGCAAGCTCGGTGAGCTCGGCTGGACGTGGAAGGTAAACAAGGGCTGGAGGCAGAAGGCTCAATAGGAGGCAAGAGGCTCGGCAGGACACAGGGGCTCGACAGGAGGGAGGAGGGGGAAGGCGAGGTAGCTCGGCGGAAGGTGGAACACAGGGGGCGGGAGGCGGGGCAAGGGGCGGGAGGGTTGGCAGGAGGTGGGGGAAGCTCAGTAGAAGGGTGGAGGAGGCATGCGGGAGGGTCGGCAAGAGGTGGGGGAGGCGCAGTAGAAGGCTGGAGGTGGATGAGAGTTTGGGGAGCTCGGCTGGAGGTCGGAGAGCACGCGGCGAGTGCCAGAGACAAGGAGAGAAGCGAAGAAATGAGAAGCGAGGTCGCGATTGTGATTTCTGCCTGATTTGGGCGGAATAAAAAACGGCGGAAACGAGTGGACTTTTCCCTCACTTTTTCCATTGATTGCTTTCTATCCATTGAAAGAAAAAAGGGAAAATACTGTTTTCCCTTCCATCTACTGTGGAATCCGTTCTAGGAAACACAAGCTTAATTATAGAAAGTCATGCGACATAGTGTGATGAACCCAAAATCCTGAATTCTCCATCAAATAGATTACAAGCAAAGTCTGTTTTACTATTCCTTCTATTTAGTGATGATAAAGAAACCCTTTTATTTAGATTAGTCTTGCTAACAATCTAAAGTAGAGTCAGTACTTGATCATTGGTCCCTGTGGGATCGATATTTGTATTACTGCAATTTGTCCGTGCACTTGGGGAACACATCATGATGGAGGGCCAAAGACAGCTTTTAGAAGATCCACTAGGGCTCGGAGGAAGCCCATCAGGTATGGCTTCACTTAGTGTCCACTTTCCTTTTCAGTACTTTCCTTATTTGCATTGCATGACATGATAGGTTAGTTCCACCCCAAAGTCTATCATGTAGTTTACTTTTATAAATGTTGTTGGTAGGTTATGCATTGTAATGTCATGGTAGGTTAGTGCATGTAGTTTGGATACATTAATATTCAGCTCAAGGGATACAAATCAGCTAGCTCACCACACTACAAGAAGCTAGCTCCCATTTTGGAAGGTTCACTTCAAAGTAGTTCAAAGAGAGACTTCCAACTCAACTCAACATCAAGCTCCACTTCAATCATTCCCTTCCAATTGAAGAGAGGCCACCCCATGGAATCAATTGCGCCATCTACAAGATCCCTCTAGATCCACCAATCAAGGAGGCGCCCATCTAGATCCACAATTAGAGGAGTTGCGCCATTAAGATCCACAATTAGGGGAAGGCTTCTTTCCTTCTTCCCATTGCCGCCCAAGACAACAAGGAAGGTTTTCAAATTTCGAACTACCTCTCATATGCGCCAACACCTCCAAGGAAGATAGCCATTTTCGAATTCAAAGACTTACTAATTCAGCCATCCAAAAAAAGGCAACAAGAATCAGCCACTTAATGCCTTTCTTCATTTTCGACTTGTCTCCAATAATGTAAGGGGCGCAAGGGGCCAATGACCACCTTGCCCTCATCTTATCCTCATCCCTAAGCTGCCTATAAATGTATCCCCATCGCATCATGTGCATAGCATTGTTGAAATATATTGTTGACTAGTTTCCTAGCCAATCTAAGGGTGCTTGTGTTGCCTAGGGTGCTTGTGTCGCCCACCTCTTTTTCTTTGGGTGCTTGTGTCGCCCAAGTCCCCTCATCTTCACCTTCTTCCTTCAAGAGCCGAGCCTCCCTTCTCTTCTCCTCGCCCTCCATTCATCAAAGCAAGGCCGAGAGTCTCCACCCTCAAGGCCATAACATCAAAGAGGACAAGAGCTTGAGTTGGCGCAAAGAGCATGGATGCATCCCTTGGTCTTCTTCAAGGCGCTTCTCTAAGTTAAGTATTCTATCTTCTTGTGTCTTCTCTTCACATATCTCAAGAACATCTTATTACACATTTCTTGGATTTGTAGGACTTGGCGCATCCCACTCTCTTAATCTCCCCTCCTTAGATAGTCCTTTGTTTTGTTAGCAAGAGAACTTGGAGGATTAGGCTCCCTCTTGACTTTAAGTATTGTTAAGTTTTAATCTGCTTATAACTTACCCACGCCTGTGTGGGGTTGCTGAATGCCCTGTGTGTAACCTGCACCTTCCATCAGAGTAGGACCGGTGAAGAACAGGAAGGACGGTCCTTCTATTCTCAAGGGCCGCACTGTGAGTCTCCTTTAAATTATTGTCATTTATTTCCTGCAAGTAGATAATATTTGGTTTCCCTATTTAAAAATATAAAAACACTATTTTCCAACTTCGTTAGTTAAATCGGTTTTCTCTAGTTTATGATAATACCAAAAAAAACTACTTTCGAAAATTGTTGTTTGCATGCTTGTGACTTACCCCTACATCATCTTGGTATCAGAGCTTAGGCCCCTAGATTAGAATTTTAAGCCTTCAAAACTTAATTTTCTAAATTGTAGGCGATTTTTGGAACTAGGTTGTTTGAGACAAAAGGATTTTCATAATTGGCTATTATATCCTATCTAGTAGCCCTATATTTTCTATAACTCCTTTTTCAAAAATCAACCATCCAGACCCGATCTAAGGCTCAAAGCACCCAACCCATGACCTTGGAAACTTTAGCTGAGATGATTGCATCTTTAACTCAAAGGTTGGACGATGTAGACACAAACATAAATCAACTCCACGATAAGGTGCAAGAAATAGAAGAATCTAATAGGAGTAGATCCCCTAGCCACCCTCCTAGTGAACACCACTCTAGAGATCCTTTAGAACCTATGCCAAGGCAACAAACCCCAAGGAACAACCGTAGGAACACTCCTCAAAACTTTGATTGGGAAGAACACCCTGTCCAAAACCATCACAACCCTCGACCTAGGGATGACTACACACATGCTGTGAAGCTTAACCCACCCACTTTTAATGGATCCCTTGATCCTAGAAATTACTTAGACTGGGCAACCAAACTCGAGCAGTACTTCGAATGGAGTATGATGCCCGAGCATTCTAAGATTAGGTTTACCAAATGCCTTCTTGAAGGTTCTGCAAGACTTTATTGGAGTAATGTAGAAAGAAGCCTGCAGAGGTCTAGACAACCCCCCGTTACAAGATGGGAAGAGATGAACACTAGACTGAGAGAAAAGTATGTTCCTCTAAACTTTCACCATAAGCTTCTCGATCAAACTAGTAGCCTTACCCAAGGAAACTTAACCGTAGAAGAATACATGGTAGAGTTTGATGAACTTTTGTTAAGAAGTGAAATGGATGAAGATCCAATGTTTACCCTGAGTAGGTTCAAAAATGGTCTTAAACCAGAGATCAAAAGAGGACTTGCCTTTTACCAAATAGACACTATAGAAGAAGCTTATCAAAGAGCCCTTGAGGTACAACACCAACTTAAGGTTAGGAAGGAAACCATAGCCTCAAAGTCAACCTATAGGCCCTCTCCTAGCAGTTCACACCCCAACTCTTCAACCCCTAAACCCAAGCCAATCCAAACTTCGGTTGTCTGCCATAACTGTAAACAACCAGGTCACCTTATAAGGAACTGTCCTAAAAAGGTAATGGTTATGACTGAGGAACATGTAGAACCGGAAGTTGAACATGAAGAAACCTTAGATAAAGATCCTAACTGCTGTAATGTTGAGGTAAATGACTGTGATAGTGAAGAGGATTTTTTCCTCAACACTCTGGGAGTAGTTAGGTGCACCCTGATCAACCCCACCCCTACTGAAGACTGGTGTAGAACTAGCATCTTCCACACTTACTCAAAATGCCATGGTCACATGTGCAAAGTAGTAATTGACGGAGGAAGCAGTTTGAATGTCGTCTCTCAAGTAGCAGTCACTAAACTCAATCTAAAGGCAGAACCTCACCCTAAGCCTTATTGCATTTCCTGGGTCAACCAGACTAGCGTCCCTGTTTCCCATAGGTGCCTAGTCCCACTCCAATTTGGTGCCTACCAAGGATCAATATGGTGTGACGTCATCACAATGGATGTCGCCCAAATTCTCCTAGGACGCCCTTGGATTTTTGACATGGATGTTGTCCACTACGGTAGGACCAACACTTATGTCTTCAATCACAACAGGCAGAAAATTAGGCTTAAGCCCTCCTTACCTAAGGAACTTAGAGCCTCCGCTAGCAAAGGTAAGATAGAAGAACCCAAGCAACCAAAGTCAACCATCCAACTTATCCAACCCCAAACCTTTGCTAAGGAATGCTTAGAAGACCAACCTCTCTATACCCTTATCATTAAAGAGGCCACACCTGAGACTGAAACTAAAA
>JANTFE010019316.1:0-11391 GCA_027562315.1 Costus pulverulentus
AGGAATAGGAAACCTATACTTTACTGTGATTTTGTTTATGGCTCTGCAGTCTATACACATGCGCCAACTGCCATCCTTTTTAGGGGTGAGCAGAGCAGGCACGGCGCACGGGCTTAGACTTTATCTGATATGTCCTTTCTCTAATAGGTCATCTACTTGCCTCTTAAGTTCTTGATGCTCAGTAGGGTTCATCCTATAGTGGGGTAGATTGGGAAGGGTTGAACCAGGGACGAGATCTATTGCATGCTGGATGTCCCTAAGAGGTGGAAGACCTGTGGGTAGTTCTTCAGGGGTAAGCTCACTATATTGTTCTAAGAGGGCTTCTACTTCAGGGGGTGGCTTGCTCTCTTCCTCTTGGTTGACTTCCTTGAGTACTAAGGTGAACAAAGGTTGATCAGGTTTATAATCCTTAGGTCTCATGAGCTGAAGGGTTGGTTGTATGGTTTTGGTCTCTTCTATTTTCCCCTTATTGGTTGAGACTTTAAGCTCTCTAGGCATAGATGGTTTCAGTTTGATCTTTTGACCTGAGTGACTAAAGACATAGGTGTTAGTCCGACCGTAGTGGACTACATCCATGTCATATAGCCATGGTCTGCCTAGAAGGACTTGAGCGACATCCATGGTGATGATGTCACACCAAATTTGTCCATCATAGGTTCCAAACTATAAAGGCACAAGACTCCTATGGGTTACTGGCACACTAGACTGGTTGACCCAAGAGATGTTATAAGGGGTTGGGTGAGCTTCCATCTTAAGCTTAAACTTGGTGACAGCAGAGTGGGAGACAGCGTTGAGACTACTACCCCCATCTATCACTACTTTGCATATGTTTCCATTGCATTTCGTGTAAGTATGGAAGATACTAGTTCTTCGCCAATCATCCGTGGGTGAGAGTTTGATCAGTGTACACCTAACAACTCCTAAGGTGTTTTGGGCAGGTTCCTCGCTACTATCATAATCATTGTCTTCTAGGATTTGGCAGTCAGAATCTGGGTCATTAATATCTTCAAGTCTAGGGGTTTGGTTTTCCTCACCTAGGTATAAGACCCATTTGGGACAGTCTTTCATATAGTGTCCATATTGTTGACACCCATGGCATTTGACCCTAGATGCGTCTGGATAACTAGAGGGCTTGGTTTTAGGAGTACTAGAGCTTTGAGGTTGAGTTGGTTTAGGAGAGCTTTGGGTTGGTCTAGGACTTGGTCTACAGGCACTAAACTCTTTCCTATAGGCAACCTTAAGTTCTTGTTCAATCTCCTTGGCTCTAAGATGGGCAACCTCTATGGAGTCTATCTGGTAGTAGGTAAGGCCCTTTCTAATCTCAGATCGGAGACCATTTTTATACCTGCTAAGGGTAAATAGAGGGTTTTCTCCTTGGTTTCCCCTAAGGAGGAATTCCTCAAAGCTAGCAGTGTATTGGTCAACGGTCATAGATCCTTGGGTTAAGCTAGAGGCTTGGTCAAACAACTTACTCTAAAAGTATGAAGGGACATATTTCAATTTAAGTTGTTGGCGCATTTCTAACCACGTTTCTATGGGGGGTAGGTTGAGTCTCTCTTGGTTGTTCTCTATATTGATCCAATACAACCTGGCATTTCCCTCAAGAAGACACTTTGCAAGTCGGACTTTGCTGTGCTCAGGGATCATGCTCCACTCGAAATATTGTTCGAGCTTGGTTGTCCAATCCAAGAAGTCTCGGGGTTCTAAAGAGCCATTGAAGGTTGGGGGATTGAGTTTGATAGCGTGGTGCACTTCATCCTCCCTAAATCTGGGTTGAGGTGGGGTTTGAATGGGAGGTCCATTCCACATAGTTGGTTGGTGTGCATGGTTTGGATTGGGGTATCCATTCCATGTTGGTTGGGGATGGGTCCCTACATGGTGTGGATTAGGGTATCCATTCCACATAGGTTGGGTGCCTGCACGGGTTGGGGTTTGATGCCCGTTCCACGCAGGTGGTTGTTGAGTGTCTACCTGATGAGGACTAGGTAGTTCACTAGCATGATTAGAAGACCTTTCCCTAAAGTCGTGGAACTCAGTGGTAAGTTGGTTAAGGCTTCGGGTAAGGGTCCCTATTTGCTCAGTTAAGAACTCAAACTTCTCATTCATGGCCGTATGATCCATGGTGGGATTTTGTTCTTGTTGTTGGGTTTTAGACCGAGTTTGCATGGTTGTTTTGAAAACTATAGTTTCAAAATAAGGCAAAGTGATAGATAAATATGTAGTCTGTTATGGATCCAAGTTCTTTCAACAACCTAATTCCAAAGATCGCCTAGGAGTTAGAAAATAAAGTTTTGAGGCTTTAAAAATCTAAACTAGGAGCCTAAGCTCTGATACCAAGCTGAGCTGCTTCTTACTTGAGTGACCTGCCAAATGGAGCCTACTGTATGCATGCACTACTCTATTATGATGCAAGAGTACATAAAGTTTCATGAATTACAATGCACTACCTACTACAAGTGGACTTACCATATTTGACTACATGATGCATGGTGTTATTGAAAATAACTTAACCTAAAATGCAATGCAAGAGAGAGGGGACTCTAAGGGAACCCATATCGATTAGGTACCCTACGAGTCCGAGCAGATCTCCTTAGAGCAGGGCTACTGCCTCCATCAATGGGCCCTTGCGCGTCTTCATCATCGGCCGCTTCTAAAAGTTGCTTGATAAGGTACTGCCTCTATCACATCCCTTGTATTCTTCGTAAGTCGGTCCTTGTTGAATTAGGAATCTCGTTTCGGGCTCGCTTCCGCTGTTTTTGTTTTCTTATAGCTCGGGGATTCCCAATAGTGGTATCAGAGCCAGGTTACGAGATACATCGGTGTATGGGTTTTTTCTAGCATGCGCATGTCATAGAAATTTTTTAAAATCTTTATGTCATGTTTTATGTGTAGAAAAAAATAGTAGGTTTGGTATTTCTCGCTCTTATGAAATTCATGATTTTCGGTTTCTACACATGGGGATAGACCCTATGTGTGAGAATTTATTTCTCCTCATATTCATGGGATGGACCCACGATGTGAGACTTGTATCTAGATTTCGGGGCATGGACTGGGTGATTGCCCTAATCCGTACAAGTTAGGGGTTGCAAGTGGCATCGATAATCGGGGTATATATGGCCACTTGTAGACTCCTGAGAGAAAATGAAAGATCTGAATTTTCGATAAGATCACGGAGATTTAACGAACATGTTTTCTAATGAAAAACTAAAATCTGGTTCTGTAGTTTTTCATTGCATATAGAAGAGCATGTCTTAAGTGTTTTTCCTTATGCATTTGATATGATCAAAGACAAGCCCTATTGTCATGCCTGTGATGTATCAATGTGAGGCTTGCGTGCCAACTTTCAATCTTGTGTTTTCAATTCTACATTGTAAATCAAATAGAAAGCTTTGATGACATTCTATGGTGTTTTCCTCTCTCTCCCTTGCGCATCTCTCAAGGTGGCACAACTCTCACCTAGACGAACCCTAGGGTGGCTTCTAGGGTTAAACCTAGGGGTGCATCTAAGGGGGTGGTGGCTAGGGTTAGGGTTGGCACACCTCACCTCCCAAGATGGTGCATTCCCTTGTTTGACCTAACCTTGAAGTAACTTCTAGGGTTACCTAGTTGGTTCACTTAAGGGATGATGGTTGGATAAGGTGATGGTGCAACCTAGTCAAGCAAAGGGGGCTGACCTTCATCCTCAACCGAATCCACATGGCTTCTAGGCTTCCTAGTGGTGCACGGGTTCAAGGGCTGATGATAAAGGAAAAGCCACCTAAGGGGGGCTGATCTAAGTCTTTGACCGAACCTTGATGCCTTCTAGGTCTCCTAGTGGCGCATATTGGGTTCATGGGTTGAGGAAGACGATTGGCACTCGAAGCTTGCAGAGGGGCTAATCTTCTATCATTAGCCAAAAACTTGAAGGTCTTTTGGATGCTTCTTAAGTTCATGAGATGATGAAGGAAAATTGAGCACCAAGGATGCTTGATGGCACATCCAAGCAAGGGGGCACACCTCTAGGTGGCGCACCTTGCAAGGGATGAGTCGTATCAAGCATTGAGGTGAGATACCTAGCATAGAGATGGCACATGGATGTTTGGCCGAACCTTACGAGGAGCGTTGGGTTTGCGAGCTATCTTTCAGGAAGAGATATGAGTTGGCCGAATCCTAGGAGGAGCCGAGGGTTTGCGAACTAGCTCACGAAGAAGACTCGGGCTGGCCGAACCTAAAGGGAATCTAGGATTTTTCCTGGATGGTGCCTTTAGGGTTTGCGAGCTGACCCATGGAGCGGAAGACCTAGGTGGCGCACCGTTGGGCCTTGGAGCAGAGCCCTTAGGGCACTCAGGGATGAGCTAAGGACTTGTTGGCATGGGCCCATGGCTCATAGCCTTGGTAGTGCTAGGTGGCTAGGACTAGGTTTAGGGGCTTGTTACCCATTCTTTGGGCCTTGATCACATCATATTTACTGTTTCTGCTCTATCATGCCTTTACTGCTTTGTTTTATTCCACCATAGGATTGCATGCCTGTATTGGTAGAATAAGATAAAAATTCGTGGTGCCGAGACCACAAAAATCCTCATGAAATTATTTCAAGTCTCATTTTGCCTTCTGACGCATAACCCTCATCAAACTGTCGATCAATGGTGTTGTGCACTGTTTCCCACCTCCGTGGGACACACCCATTTATCTTCAGGAGGCATGTGGTGATAATGATTTCCCCAGTCTGGTTAAAACTCTAGACGCATCTTCCGCAAGGAAATCGTTGGCCCTGGGTATAACAGTCAGGTCAGACTTGACTAGACTTTTCATATGTGGTGGTTCACATGATGAAATTTCTACAGGCACCCTTAAGAAGTTAAGGCTTTGTGCTGTATCCAGCCTCCGTTGGACACAAAGTGCTTGAACTGTCTTAAGAAAGGGAATTGCCGAGTTGCAATTGGCCAGAGGCCTACCTCAGGAAGCATGTGTCACCTTGTGCAGTACATCCCACCTCCGTGGGACGCAAGGCCATGTACGGAATGAGGATCCCATCTGACTAAAGAAGTTGGGCGACTTCTCGGTCGATTTTTGAGGATTATCGATTCGAATAAAATAGTAAGAAACAGTCATTTATAAAAGACCAGAATAAATGATTGAAATGTGATATTGATCTGCTCTTGTTTGTATTATAGATGGCTTCTACAAGCAATAACAACAGCGGACTGTCATTCCGTTCCTTCCTTGAGAGGGAGAAGTTTACTGGAGCTAACTTCATGGACTGGTACCGGCACTTGAGGATAATCCTCAAGTAGGAGAAGAAGCTGTGTGTCTTAGAGCAAGCGCTTCCTCCTCAACCGTCTTCCACAGCCCGCATGGCTGAACGGGATGCTTTTCGTAAGCATCAGGATGACGCCCTAGATGTTGGCTGCCTTATGTTAGCCACGATATCGTCCGAGTTGCAGATGCAGTATGAGGATCAGAATGCATTTCAGATCATCACACATCTAAAGCAACTGTTTGAGTCGCAGGCTAGAATAGAAAGGTTTGAGACATCCATGGCTGTTTTTCAATGCAAGATGCCTGAAGATGCTCCAGTGGGACCACATGTACTCAAGTTGCTTGGGTACTTGTCGCATCTCACTAGGCTGGGACACCCAATGGATCAGGATGTGGCTTCGGACCTTATCCTACAGTCGCTGCCTCCAAGTTATAGTTCTTTTATCATTAACTTCAATATGAACAAAATTGCTTGTACTCATTGAGGAGCTGCTTAAACTGCTGGAATCGACCGAGAAGGAAATGGTCAGGTCCAAACCCAAGTCCGTTCTTATAGTCTCCAAAGATAGTAAGAAGCGGAAAAGGGGTAAGGGCGAGTCCAAGGCCAAGGCACTAAAGAAAGGCAGGGTGAGGGAGAACAAGTGCTTTAATTGTGGCCAGGAGGGCCATTGGTGCAAAGACTCCAAGCATCCTCAAAAAGAGATGAAGAGAAGTAACCCTTCGTCTTCAGGCTCAGGTAATTTTATTACCAAATCCTATATTGTCTATTTCCGTACATGGGTATTCTATACCGCATGGTGAGACTGATATTTGCAAAAATATGCAGGAGCTCCAGAGAAATAGGACATGGATGACAGTAAGAAGATCCTGCTGAGCATTGATCCTAACGAGCTATTTTTTCTTTTGTCATTGATAGGATTATTTTATTTTTGCAAACATGTAATTGACATTGCATCTATTCCTTGGGAATAGAGATATTTGGAATAAAAGAATTTATTATTCTTTTCATTTGCAAATCTTTTGTCATTACATTGTGCAAAATTAATAAGGTAATAAAATAACTTGAATTTAATAAGTGGTTCAAATTGAATGCCAATCTTCTAACCCCAGACATTTTATCATAAACAAGTAATGCATCCACTGACTTCATGCACATGAATTCTTGGATTCGAACTCCTTCTAGAAGATTGACTATCTTAACCTCTTTCGAGATGTTGTAGATGGGCAAAAGACTAGTTTACTGATAAATGTTTTTCACCAAGTGAGGTGAAGTGGACTAAAAGGTCAAAAGATAGGAATTCGTGATTATAAAAATATTTATGGAATCAGCTTATCAAAATTCTTAAGTGATCTTCAGTCCAGGCTGGATGAAGAGTACTTGAGCCACAGGTGACTATCATAGTGAGTATGAGATTTGCTCATAGCTCATAACTCCTGAAGAACACCTTGGCAGGTGGTTCTAGTTGGAGGAATTGAAAGTCATCCATATCTCTACTGAGGTTATGATGATAGTTTCTTCAACACTAAACTATTTCATCTTAAATGTATCTCCAAGTAAGGAGATGACATGACTAATTATCAGGATCTATAGATGTGAGACTTTGGGGGTCATATATCTAAATCTAGTGATATAGAATCAAGATCTGATAAGTGTAGGTGAAGTATCCTAAATTAACTTAGGGATACTAATTTCCATAGACCCACAGGAGAACAAGCGATTGTTGCTCTTGATGCTAGTTTTCTTAGAAATGTATTTCCTTGAAAATGGCAAGTGGGAGGAAATTATGACTTGGATTCAGTCCAAGGTCAGCCACCTAGCGCAGATGGTCAAAGATGGAATCTGAGCCTCGTATATATGTTGTGGGGCAACCTAGGTTCAGAAAGTATGGGAAAAAGGTTGAATCGATTCATGTGTGCTAGTGTTATGGGTAACTCTTAACTTGGACAAAGAATCTTCACCTTATAGTACCTGAGTTTAGTGGGAGCTTGATGACATCTCCAGTCTTGTATGTTCGGAACATACAAATCATCAAAGATGATATCCTGATCCTTCACTTGGTGAAGAGATGATTGGGAAATGTCTTGTGATGAATGACTTAATGGACATCACCTATGGGGTAGGTGTGTGAGTTTTTGGATAAGTCCAAGAAACTCCAAGTGCCAAGTCAGATAACATACATCGATGATGGTATGTTATAGACTAGATGTGGTTTGTGTCGAGAGCATAACCAATTGATACTAGGTCCAATCCAGGTGCATGGCACTGGATAAGGAATGAAGAACACACTTAGGTTCTATATAGAACTAAGGGGGTGGTTCTTGGTCAGTAATGACAGGAAAAGCTCAGTGGATTCACTTGGCAGCTTGTTCCAGTCAGACCAGTGACAGTCTAGCTGTTCCTGTAGTGGTGCTGGAAGCTTTGGGAGCTTCAGAGCAGGCTACTTGAAAGCAGAGTATGCAAGTGTTTTTGGGAAGTAGTGGGAGTTCTTTGTTGAACCTCACAGGCATACTCAAATGCTTATATCTTGTCTTGGGGACAGAGGTACTTGATATATAGCAGATATGAACACTGATACAATCATGATAGGCCCATAGACCGATGCTCTGGCGCAGCAGGAGCGTGGCAGGTCGTGCTTAGGACACGGTGTTGAGGTTCCTCAATGCAAGGTCCTAGTGCAAGTGGGAGATTGTTAGTGTTTATGCCCTAGGACCTCAGGATGGTCCATTGGGATATGTGCATCACATCTAGTTGATAGATGAGTTATCCTAGCATTGTCGTTGTCATGCAAGTTTGTACATCTGTGCATATGTACATTTGCATATACAATGTCCCTAAGAGATAGATTTTATCTAGTCTCTGTGTTTATCCCCGGTCGAGAATCATGGTGGATATGGGACAACTATGATTCTCTTGAGAGTAGTATATGCGCTGGTTGAGCACGGGTTGCTAACGTAGGCATATGGGTATATCAAGGGAGATATACTGGATCTACCCGCCGTGAGGATTCATATCTGTGTCACGAGATGAATATCACAGTGACAGAGTTGCGCTTGTCCTAGACTTGAGGACATTGGTATCTCTATATAGTGATTGATGTACTTTGATGCAACCTAACGCTTCGCCGTAAAAGGGAAGTCATAATGGTTGTCATTGGGTATGTCATAAGCCGTATGAGAGATTCAATGTGCCAATAGAGGATTTGCCCCTTCCTTACGGGGAAGCTTGATTGTTCATGGCGCCCTATATGGATGACTGAAAGTGTATGGTCATACCCAGGTGAGAACCTGATTTAGTCATGCCATATTATTGGGATTAACAAGTGTGACACACTTGCTCAATCTGGAGATCAGTTGGCAAAAGGACAAGGCTGCACATGTACTTTGTCGTAGTTTTAGGGGATGTCGATGATGACACTATTCTGATGACTTGGGTAGCAATTATGTACTGCTAGGTGTCACTCATTGCTTGTGATGATTTAGTCATCACTGCCAACGTCTGAAGAACCTACAGGGTCGCACACCTAGACACTCGAGTTCTCATACTGATCGTTTAGCCTCTGATTGAATCATTCTGTGATTTGAATCTTTTAGGGAACTGATGCATTGAGACTTTTTTAGAGGAGATGATATTTTATTTTTGTTCATGTCTGACCACTGGTTGACTCCAGTGGACCACGTTTGACCTCTGTTGACCTATGTTGTCAAAATGAGTCAAACAAGGGTCTTTGTGCAAGTTTGGGCTTGACACATTAGTCACATGAATAAAATAAAATTATTAATTGGCAAGAGAATTTTTCTCTTAGCTAATTAATAAGCCTGGGCGCAATTTACAATTAATTGTGTCTGCGGGGATTCGAACCCATGACGCGTAATTGTGAGTAGGCGCCCATGCTCATTATCCCACATGGGAAGTATCTCCAGTGTGCGTCTGGCTCTGCTATTATAAATAGAAAGGCCCACCTGGGAGATTCTTTTGTACCAGACTCTTCTCTTGTCTCTAGTTGTCACCTCCCCTCTGCTCCTTGGTGTGAGGGTCTAGGAGGTGACGACAATAAAAGTTTTTCGGCATCAAACGTTGGGACAAGTGGCAGTGCTACCCACTCCTTGTCGCCAACATCCCTTCTTCTCCTTGGCAGTGGCGTAAGTTGAGAAGGCTAGAGGCGTGGATCTCATCTTTCGGGGCTAGCACCCAACGCGGAGATTGGAGAGGATTCGAGGAGTCTGTGTGTGCCCGATTATAGAGGACAGGCCCTTGCGCGTCTTCATCATCGGCCGCTTCTAAAAGTTACTTGATAAGATACTACCCCTATCACATCCCTTGTATTCTTCGTAAGTCAGTCCTTGTTGAATTAGGAATCTCGTTTCGGGCTCGCTTCCGCTGTTTTCGTTTTCTTATAGCCTAGGGATTCCCAACACTTCAACCATTTCTTCGCCAAATCCGACGGTCCAAGAGCCTAAAAATTGGGGAAAACTCCCAATAATCCTTCCTTACTGGCCAAGGCTTCGATTAAGGTATAAAAGTTAGGATTTTGGGCGGTTACAAGGTTCGAATCTTTGGAGAACGTGACTAGGGTAAAAGAAGGACGATTTTTACATTCCAAGGCTCGTTTGATCTAGATTCTTTGGGGCTATCGAGAGAAGAGCAAGGATCTATCGTCTCCTACTCTTGTATTATAAATTCCCTTCTTTTTTAATATATTTTCTTGGGTTTTCTTTGTCAAATAATGTATTTCTTAGCATAAAACCTTAGTTCGGGACTCGGGCGTAGCCCGTTGAACAATTCGTAGCCCGTTGAACAATTATGCACATGTAAAATATCTGTATTGAATCTTTGTGCTATTTTTAGTAAATTGTCTTATTTATATAAATTGTGTTTATTGTGTATAATTGTTTTGGTCAAACTCACGGACACTTGGAAGGAGGGACACACACAACTCTCGGCAAGGGTAGAACACAATCATGCTAACGCAACAAGATTTCAAAAGGTTCAATAATGCCTATGATGCGTGAATAGAAAAACAAACCCATAAAATCCTCATCCCTCAATGTTACAATTTTTGGAAAAGCCCCATGAGCCCTTGACGAATTTGGATTTCATAGTAAACAGCTTGGCACAGCGAGAAGATCAGGATGAGGCTCTTTCCTGGCGTGAAGATTGGAAAATTTTCCTTGCTGAAGACGTTAGTCCTGCATGCGGTTGAACTCCATTGCATGCGCAGCTGATTTTCAGATTTCCTTGCATGCTCATCTTTTCTTCAGTTTCTGATGTTGACTTGATGATGTGGCTATAATTGTTGACCATTGACTTGACTTAGCTGATGTGGTGGCAATTATTGACCATTTACTTGACTTGGCTGATGTGGTAGCAATTTGTTGACCTTTGATTTGCCTTGAAGATGTGGCATGAGCTAATTTTGACTTTCTTTGACTTGGTAGTTGAGGGAGCAAGATGGTTTGTATGGATACACATGCCATGCAAACTTAAACTAATTGCAACCTAATACATTAACTAGGAAATTAAAGTATTTTAAAAGAAAAATAAACCCTAGGCTAGTCCTAACTACATGCAATGCAAAATAATATAAAAATGCTGAAATGTAAAAGACAAAGCCAAAATACAATAAGTTTTCAAAATTGGAGATATTCAATCTCTTGCATTACTTGTGAGTGTGAAGTGTTGGATATGTCACTCTCACTGAACACATATGTACGGGGTGTGATTTGTGATCACGACTGTGGGGCGGTGGTTTCATTGAACCTCTCCTCCGTGTGGGTTAGGTTATGTCGAGTGTCCTGGTAGCTTCCGCATTATGACTTAATTAGTAGCAATGTACTCTAGTGTAGAGTAGAGAACTCTCTCTCTATATATATATATAAGAAATTTGCCCTAACACTACTAAACCGATCTTGCTAGCCCAAGTTACATCTGCCCTATAAAATTTTCTAACTTAAACTAACACCAAGATCTAGACTATAGGGTCTCGCTTGATCTAGCCCATAAGTCCAATAGGATTTGGGGCTAGGTTAGAGAGCATGCTACAATGCCTGAAAGGGTCCCTAAGGAGGGGGTGAAACCCTAAACATGCGCAACATAAGACTTTGCATGGGCGGAATTAGGGTTTGCATAGGATCGCAAATGGTATAGCTATATGA
>JANTFE010019326.1:0-16949 GCA_027562315.1 Costus pulverulentus
TCTGAATAACAACAATTGCCTTTATAAACATATACTTAGTTTATACATGATACTGATAATAGCCCAAGGCCTCAAACATTTAGCCTTTAAGGGCATACCCCAACAATCCATGTCCAAGACATATAAACCATTGCTTAAAGTACCCTTCCAATTAAACATATTTGCAAATGAAAAAGAACAAGTGTTCTCTTTTATTTCAAATTTAAAACCTTTCCTTGCTAAACAAGGAATGGATATAATGTTTTTGGTAAGAGAAGGTACATAATAGCAATTTTCTAACTCTAACTGAAGTCCAGAAGGCAAGGAGAGAGTCAAAATTCCTACAGTAATAGCAGCAACTTGTGCTCTATTTCCAACCCGTAGGTCAATCTCTCCAGGCCGCACGGATCTACTTTTCTTGAGCCCCGCATATTTGTACAAATATGAGCTCCGCATGCAGTATCCAATACCCATGACATAGTAGTAGAAAGGTTGACTTCGGTAACATAAATACTTGAGCTTGAAGACAAGGCCTTGTCTTTCTTCTCCTCGTTCTGAAGTTGCTTACAGTCTCTCCTCCAGTGACCATGCTCACCACAGTGGAAGCACCATTGTTCCTCTGACTTCTTTGCCTTTTTCTTTAGTGCTTTGGTAGGACCTTTGGCACGTGCCTTACACTTCTTCTTCATCTTCTTGGCCGTGCGGACCAAAAGAACATAATTGGGTCAGGTCTTTCCCATTTCACGCCCGGCTGTTTGGAGCATATTCAACAATTCCTCCCGAGTGCATTCAATCCGGTTCATGTTGAAATTTATTAAAAAATGGACTAAAGCTAGGGGGCAGAGGTAGGAATTAATTAATTATATCCTAATCCAATTAGGACTCTAATTAATTTAAATAAAATCATCCCTATTAAATCTCCACAAAAATAGGACTCTAATTAATTAATTAATTAGCCCCTAATTTATCTCAAATGATTATTTCAAAATGAACTTTAATTAATCACATGATATTAATTAAGGCATAGGCACTAACCCTAGTCTAACTAGGGTTAAATATGTGCTTACCTTTTCTTTTCCTTAAGCCCAATTAACTTATCAGTAAGCCCAACTATATAATGGGCCTAGCCCAAGGTCCATAATTCATGTTAATCAACCCATTGGATCTAATCCAATTTAACCCAAGGTCAAACGAGGTTAACCATGGTTAATTTTATCAATATGCCAAAAATGGAAGTTGGCCTTAATATGTTTTTTCCATCTCATTAGGCCCATTGGCGCCGATGAATCCCCCAAATAGATCTGAATTAGCCAATAACTCGATCCAAAGGCTATCCGATCAATATGAAAACTCGAGCATCAAGGTGTGCGACCATGTAGGTTCTTTGTCGTTGGCAGTGCTGACCTAAGGTGACCACAAGCAGTGAGTGACACCAAGCAGTGCATCGCTGCTACCCATGTCATCGGAATGGATATTGACATCGACATCCTCATCATTGCAACTAGGCACTGATGTATTTTAGTCCCTTTGCCAAACTGATATTCGATTAGACAAGTGTGTCACCACTTGTTTTAACCCAATCACATGGTTATGACTAAATCAGGTTCTCACTTGGGTATAACCATACACTTTCAGTCATAGAACCATAAGGGACCCTGTGGATATCAAGCTTCCCTCAGGAAGGGGCAAATCCTCTATCTGTCAATTGATATTCTCATATGGGTCATGACATACTCAATGACCACCGTTATGACCTCCCAACTATGGTGAGATGTTAGGTTGTATCAAAGTATGTCCCTAGCCACATAGAAGAGTCAATGACCTCAAGTCTAGGGATCAACACATCTCCTGTCACTTGTGAGGATAACTCATGACACCAAGTCATTGCCTCACAGTGGGTCGATCCAGTATATCTACCACTGATATACGCATATGTCTGTGTTAGCATTTTGTACCTAACCAGCCCATATACCAGTCTCTCATGTACCATAGCTCTCCCATATCTACTAAGGTACTTGACTGGGGACAACAAGTTTGAGCACAAATCCAATCTGTCTCCAAGGACATTATCACATAAGTACACATTTGTAGATGTAAATAAACGATGATAACGACAATACTAGAATGATATATAAATATCAATGTTAAGTAGTACAATAATGGACCAATACTAGGTCCTAGGGCATATACACCAACATGAAGTGATATGATTCCAGAAGACATTTTCAATAAACCCAATAGGTGGTTCGGTGCGCCCTTCATTCGGTAGATGAAAAATCTGCCTAAGCTCCCTCAGTGTAAGCTTCTTTTCTGCATTCATGATTCTGAATCTAATCTCTCCCTTGGCCGGTCCATCAGTGTACTCATCATAGTCCATCTCTAAGCTACTGAGAACTTCCAGCACTAGAGCTAAATAGGTTTGTGGAGTCATATCAAAGAATTGCCTTGTAGCTATCTTGTCAAACATCCAAAATACATCCTCTTTCAAACCCAATATCTCCAAGGCACGAGTATCAGCATACTTAGTTTATACAATGCGTATGGTATGTAGATGGTTATACCTCTATTCTTGCACTTTGTCTCTGAAGATGATGCCATATGGGTTTGGTTGTGGAGGTGGAGCTTCAGCTGGGGCTTTCCCCTTTCTCTTATAAACCATTATCTTCACAGGTGACATGATGAATGTGCAAGCAAAAGAGTAAAGAACCTCTGAAAAAAGAACTGAAAGGGGAAGTGTTACTGAATAGGGCGGACAGAGCTTCCGTAGGGGCTTGAATCAAGCTCTAAAGCCGGATTTCGGTGTTGCAATCGAGCTTCCAAACACCTTGAGGAATGATCTTCTAACCTTTTCAAAGTTTTCTAGAGTTGGAAGCAGTTCAATCAAAGATTGGATGAGGAAGAACGAACAGGGGTGAATACTCGACGGAAGAACAGCATGCGAGCTCGATTGAGCTTGAAATCTCTCAAAACCTCAGGTGGAAATCACTAGAGATCAGTTAGGAAAGGTTGCCTGAGGGTTTAGGAAGCAAGGAATCGAAGAACACAAGAGGTCAGCGTGATCTCTAGCGAAACCCTAAATATGGTACCAGAATCATGTGGGGCCTATCAAATTACGGTACTGTAAAACCTTTACGGTAGTGCCGTAAAATCGAACAAACTCTCGGCAGGAAAAAGACGTTAAAATACGGCATCGTGAAAATCATTGCGGCACTACCGTAATTCATTCAAAAAATCCTGAAAGTTTATGTAAGAAAATGACTCAATTTTACGGTACCGTGGAAAATATTACTACACTACCATAATTTCCTCGAGAACTCAGAAATTTTCTGGTCAAAAATCGTCCGAAAAAACGGTATTGTGTAAAACATCACGACACTGCCGTAATCTACACAAAAATTTCAAAATTTTATGCAAGAAAAAGACTCAAAATTATGGTCTGTAAAATTCATCACGGTAGTGCCGTAATTCAAGTAAATCTTTCTGTAGAGAATCAACTCGGAATTACGGTACCATAATAAACATTACGGTGGTACCGTAATTTGTCAAAAAATCAAAAATTATTGAAAAATGTACCTAAAAAGAGAAAAAGAAAAATTAATCCTAAACAAAACAAATTAAGACAAAAACAAAAGAAAGAGTGCTTGGGTTGCCTCCCAATAAGTGCTAATTTAAAGGTCATTAGCTTGACTGTTCTGCACTTCGATTTGCTCGTGGTTCATCAAGTAGAAATTTCTCTGCTTCTTCAATCTGCTCCTCATGAAAGTAGTGTTTCAATCTTTGGCCATTAACTTTAAACACTACCGTTTTGTCACTCCAAATATCAATTGCTCCATATGGATAGGTCTTCTTAACCTGAAAAGGTCCATACCATCGAGATTTAAGCTTACCGGGAAAAAGTCTCAACATTGAATTAAACAAAAGAACAAAGTCACCTAGGTGGAATTCCTTCCTAAGTATGTGTCGATCAAGCCATCTTTTAGTCCTCTCCTCATAAATCTTTGCATTTTGAAAAGCAGAAAGTCTAATCTCATCAAGCTCATTTAGTTGTAACTTTCATTTTTCACCCGCGCTCTTCAAGTCAAAATTCAGTGTTTTGATCGCCTAGAACGCCTTATGTTCGAGCTCTACAGGAAGGTGACATGATTTTCCATAAATCAATTGAAAATGAGACATACCTATCGGTGTTTTGAAAGCAGTCCGGTATGCCCAAAGCGCATCATCAAGTTTGAAAGCCCAATCCTTCCTTGTCCTTGACACTATTTTTTCCAATATCCCTTTAATCTCTCTATTCGATATTTCCACTTGTCCACTCATTTGGGGATGGTAAGGTATTGCAACTCTATGATTTACCCCATATTTTTGAAGCAAAGCAGAAAATTTGTGTTCAATAAAGTGAGAGCCTCCATCACTAATTACCACTCGCGGTATCCCAAATCGTGGAAAGATAATCTTTTTAAACAATTTCACCACAACCCTATAATCATTAGTAGGAGAAGCAATGGCTTCCACCCACTTGGAAACATAGTCTACTGCCACGAGTATATACTTGTTACCTCCAGATGATGGAAATAGTCCCATAAAATCAATTCCCCAAACATCAAATCTTTCTACTTCAAGTATAGTGGACAATGGCATCTCATTCCTCTTGTTGATGTTCCCCATCTTTTGACAACTATCACAAGACAGTATAAACTCTCTTGCATCTTTAAATAAAGAGGGCCAATAGAATCCAGATTGTAACACTTTAAAAATAGTCTACTCAGTACTAGCATGCCCTCCATATGACGATCCATGACACTGCAATAATATATCATTGATTTCTTCTTCGGGGATACATCACCTAAATATGACATATGCACATATTCTAAAAACATAAGGCTCATCCCAAAAATAGTGTTTGACATCAGCTAAAAATTATTTCTTGCCTTGAAAGCTCAAATCTATAGGGAAAACATTAGCTACAAGATAATTCACTATGTCTGCATACCAAGGAGTCTTAACCTGATAAATTCTCAAAAGTTGTTCCTCAGGAAAGGAATCATTAATAATATCACCTTTATCATCTCCCACAACTATCCTTGAAAGATGATATGCAATAAATTTTCAGTTCCTTTCTTGTCCTTGATTTCCAAGTCAAACTCTTGTTGAATCAAAATCCATCTAAGTAGACGCGGTTTACTGTCTTTCTTCTACATCAAATACTTAACCGCTACATGATCAGTGTACACCACAACTTTTGAATTTATCAAATAAGATCTGAATTTATCAAAAGCAAAAACAATAGCTAAAAATTCCTTCTCCGTGGTGGTGTAATTCCTCTATGTCTCATCCAAAGCTTTACTAGAATGGTAGATCACATAAGGCTTCTTTTCCTTTCTTTGACCTAGAACTGCTCCTATAGCAAAATCACTGACATCACACATAAGCTCGAAAGGTAATTCCCAATCTGGTGGCTGCATGATAGGTACTAATATTAAGGCCTTCTTTAGTTCCTAAAAAGCAAACAAACAACTCTCGTCAAAGCAGAATTTAGCATCTTTACAAAGTAAATCAGTGAGTGGTTTAGCAAGTTTAGAAAAATCCCTGATAAAGCACCGGTAAAATCTTGCATGTCCCAAGAAGCTTCTAATCTCTATAACCGTGGTGGGTGGTGCTAGTTTCTCAATCACTTCAACTTTTGCCTTGTTGACTTCTATCCCTCTCTCTGAAATAAGGTGACCCAAAACTATTTCTTGTCTAACCATAAAATGACATTTTTCCCTGTTAAGGACAAGATTAGTTTATTCGCACCTCTACAAGACTCGAAACAAATTAGCCAAACAGTCATCAAAAGAAAAGCCATAAACAGAAAAATCATCCATGAAAACATCCATAAAATCTTCAATAAATTTAGAAAATATTGCCATCATACACTTCTGAAAAGTAGCAAGTGCATTACACAATCGAAAAGGCATCCTCCTATATGCAAATGTACCATATGGGCAAGTAAAGGTAGTCTTGTCTTGATCATCAGGATGAATGGGAATTTGAAAAAATCTAGAATATCCATCAAGAAAAAAAAAATAAGAATGCTTAGCAAGTCTCTCAACCATCTAAGCAATAAAAGGCAAGGGGAAGTGGTCTTTCCTAGTGGCTGCATTTAATTTCCTATAGTCTATACACATGCACCAACTAGTAACTATTATAACAGGAATCAACTCATTATCTTTATTTTTTATAACAGTGACACCTCCCTTTTTAGGAACACAATGTACAGGACTTACCCACTTACTATCAAAGATAGGATAGATAATACCTGCATCAAGCAATTTCAAAACTTCCTTCTTTACAACTTCCTTCATAGATGGGTTGAGTCTTCTTTGGAAATCCACATGTGGTTTGTGCTCATCCTCCATATGAATCCTGTGCATACAAAAAGAAGGATTAATTCCTTTCAAGTCATCAATGGTATACCCAATTACCTTTCTATGAACCCTCAACTCCTTCAAGAGCAAATCAGTCTCCCTTTCATCTAATTGAGCATAAAAATTAATAGGGTAAGTAGAGTTAGGGCCAAGAAATTCATAGCGAAGATTATCAGGTAAAGCTTTAAGTTCTACTTTTGGAATTTTCTCCTCTTTATTATCAAATACAGTGTAGTCTAATAAATCATGAGTTTCAGCACAATAATTAGAATCAGAATAGGAATCATGAGAATCATCACAAGAATTAGAAGGGTCATCGAATAAGTAACCAAGATCATAAACCACATCATCCACAGCATGAACACTACAACATGAACTAGTATATGAAGGTCTCTTCAATGAATCATTCAAATCAAACTCAATTTTGTTATCACCAATATTTAGAGTGAGTTTACCATTCTTTACATCAATAATTGCTCCTGCAATGGCTAAGAACGGTCTACCAAGAATAATAAGTATTTTTGCATCTTCTTCCGTCTCCAGAAGTATAAATTCAGTAGGTACAAAATACTTACCAACTTGGATTGGAACACCCTCAAGAATACCTATAGGATACTTCACTAAGCGATCGGCGAGCTGCAAAGATATTGAAGTTGGTTTAGGAGCTCCCATATTTAGTTTCCTGCATACAGACAAAGGCATTAGACTCACATTGGCTCCCAAATCACATAAGGCTCGGTTGAAAGCCACACTTCCAATCAAACAAGAGAAACTACCTGGATCTTTTAATTTCAGTGGCAACTTGTTTTTAATAATAGCACTCTGCATTCTTCAGTTAGTGCCACAGTACCATAGTCCTCTATTTTTCTTTTATTGGATAAAATCTCTTTCAAAGATTTTGCATATGAAGGCATTTGAGATAAGGCATCAGTAAATGGAATGTTAATATACAACTTTTTCAAAACATCTAGAAATTTCCCAAACTGCCTATCTAACTTAGCTTGCACAATCCTCTGGGGAAAAGGTATAGGTGGCCTATATGGTGATGGTGAACTAGGTCTAGGAATATCAACTTCACAAGGCAAATCACCATTCTATGAAGGCTCGTCCTCCTCAGAGGGTGGTGAGCTAAGATGGGACTGCACATGTGCAAGTTTTGATTCCAAATCTGGTTCACTGCTATGTCCTATGTTAGGCTCTCCCTCATCATCATCTAGTGATCCCCTGGGGTCCTCTAACTGTTTTTCACTTCTAGTTGTGATGGCATTACAATGCTCCCTAGGGTTAGGTTCAGGTTTGGCAGGTAATTTCCCTAGGGGTCTATAAGCTGTGCTAGTGTGCTATCTGTGTCTCTAAAATCTTATTATGAGCAACAATACCATCCAATCTAGAGTTAATTTGCTTAAGACTCTCTGTAACTTCCTCATTTTGTCTCATCTGAGCACCCATGAATTTTTCAAACATATCCTCTAGACTAGATTTTTGGGGTTGACTCTGATTTTGTTGCCTCTGCTGGTACCCTCTATTTTCATTATATCCACTAGCATGATTGTTACTCTTCCAATACAAGTTAGGATGGTTCCTCCAACTAGGGTTGTAGGTATTAGAATAAGGGTCATTATTTCTACCTTGATTGTAACCCCCTACTGCATTAACTTGCTCACCACCCTGATCAACAATAACCTTACACTCTTTAGCATAGTGCCCATAATTCCCACATACTTCACAAGTAATAGAATAAATTGCAGTAGTTTGCATTTGAAAAGGATCAAATCGATTACACAAAAAATCTACCTTTTCTGCTAAAGAACGCCAACCATCACTTTCATTCTTACCATGTGGGGGACGATACAGCACTCCTCACTCAGTAGTCCACTGGTTATGATTTAAGGCCATCTCTTCAATCAGTGTGTAAGCATCTTCAACTCTTTTCTTCAACATGGCTCCTCCTACAGCAGCATCAACAGTTAGACGGGTACTATAAAGTAAACCATTATAAAAAGTTTGAATTAAAACCCAATCTTCTAATCCATGGTGAGGGAACTTCCATTGTAACTCATTGAAATGCTCCCATGCCTCACTGAGTTATTCATCATCCCTCTATGCAAATCCTGTGATCTAATTTCTCAATTGAATTATCCTATTGGGTGGAAAGTACTTTGTTAAGAAAGCCTTTGATAGTTGTTCCCAAGTGGTGAATGTTCCAGTCGGATGAGAATGTAGCCATACTTTTGCTCGGTCCCTGAGGGAAAAAGGAAACAATCTTAGTTTAAGAGCATCATCAGATACACCATTAATTTTTATAGTATCACAAAATTCAAGAAAAAGAGATAAGTGTTGATTAGGATCTTCTAGAGGAGATCCTCCAAATTGATTTTGTTGGATCATTGACAAGAAAGCTGGTTTAATCACAAAATTGTTTGCATCAATTGCAGGCCTAGTTATACTGGAACGAATTCCATGTGTATTTGGGGCTACATAATCTCGAAGTGTTCTTCTTTCAGCCATGATTTATTATTCTTCTCTTTCTTTTGCAAATCTCAGTTTCCTGCGCAATCTAAGAGTTTTATTAATTTCAAGATCAAAAGGAACTAATGATCCTGATCTAAGAGTCCTGCGCATAAACAAGTAGAAGATCAAATATGCTCAGAATTTGTAGAAAATAAGAGAAAACTAGAATCTATCACAGAAAATAATAAAAACAAAAAAAAAAGCTTAGTCTAGCAATACTATCAATTATATCAATATTTTACTTAAGGTTTTCAAACAATCCAATATCTATCTCTAGTATATTTTCATGTCTAAGACAATAATAATTTGTAGATCAAAACATCAACAAGAATTAAACTTATAAAATCTAGAGATAAGAACATAACTAATTTCTTACGATGAGTTCCTACCATAAATTCTAGGGTTCCAAGTTTTGCATATCATCTTTTGAGTCCATATCACAAAACTCTAATACATGTTAATGAAGGAAACTAGAAAAGATTAAAGACATTAATCTCTTAAGTAAAATTACCATGCCAAAAATATTATGATGAAATAAAGATCATCTAGTCATTGAAATATCAAGGTGATTACACCCTTTGTCCCAAAAGAAGGTTTAAGCTAGCATAATTGAAGGATTACAAAAAACCATGGCTTTAGATTGATCAGAAATCGAAAGGGAAGAGTAAGAGTTACAAAACAGGGCTGTAATAAAAATTACAACCCGTAATTTGCAGCAGAGTCGCGATGAACAGCGTAGGCGACCATGTTTTTGTTGATTTCTCCCTCAATCGGTCTCCTTTCACTCTGAAACTTCTGTGGGGTGTTCTCCTTCCTCAGGCAAATCTTCCTTTGAAATTTCATGGCCGGAGATGGTTTGTACGATGAACGGCGATGAACCCTAGTGCGGCGGTGATTACACCCTAATTCTCCATGTCGAGTTGATGAAAATTTGTGCTTTTGCTTCGAAAATCCCCCTTTGCTAATGCTGAGCCTTCCCATTTTTACAGATCTTCAATTTGTGCCCTAAATCTTGAGAAATTGTCTTTTTAAGTTTCCAGTAGAAGAATCAGACAACTAGGCACAAAATTATGGTACCATGACGATCATTACGGTACTACCGTAATTTCTTATGAAGTTTATGTAGGAAAATGACCCACAATTACGGCACCTTAAAATTCATCACGGTAGTGCTGTAATCTCCTCGATTGTTGCTGAAAGTTTCTGTATGAAATTTGCCCGAAATTACGACACCATAAAAATCCTTGCGGCAGTGTCGTAATTCTTCTACAATCCTTACGGAACCGTGAAATTTATTACGGCAGTGCCGTAATTTTCTAAGAATCTTCTACGGAATGTGCCCATGAAATTTATTATGGTAGTGCCATATTCCCAGATTACGGCCGTAAAATTCATCACGACACTACCATAATTTCGCTAGAAAACTCGGTTTATCTTGAAATTTGATGTGCAAACTCCTCTTGGTGATTAGAATTTGTCCACGCACTGAAATTGCTCAAAAACTCATCATAATGATGCCTTTTTATGTGAAATTGATCAAAAACCAAGAAAGGTGTAGATTCCGAAACATGTGATAAATAAGGCATAAAAATAGGCAATAGAGCATTATTTTGACCCAAAAATGCAGTAGATTTAGCAAGAAATATGCTATGAAATTTAGAGTCATCACTAATACCGCCACTTGAGGATAGTCCTCAAGCAGGAGAAGAAGCTGTATGTCTTAGAACAAGCACTTCCTCCTCCACTGGCATCCTCAGCCCTTGCAGCTAATTGGGAAGCTTTTTGTAAGCACCAAGATGACGCCCTGGATGTTGCCTGCCTTATGTTATCTGTGATGTTATCCGAGTTGCAGATACAACATGAGGATCAAAGCGCGTTTCAGATCATCATGCATCTAAAGCAACTGTTCGAGTCGTAGGCAAGAGTAGAAAGGTTTGAAACATCCAAGGCTGCCTATCAGTGCAAGATGCAGAAGGTGCTCTAGTGGGACCGCATGCGCTCAATCTACTTGGGTATTTGTCACATCTCTCTAGACTGGAACACCCGATGGATCAAGAATTGGCCATGGATCTGACCCTACAGTCGCTGCCTCCTAGTTACAATGCATTCATGATTAATATTCAATATGAATAAAATTGAATGTACTCATGAGGAGCTATTGAAACTACTGGAAACGACTAGGAAGGAAATGGACAAGTCCAAACCCAAGTCCATTCTTATGGTCTCTTTGGACAATAAGAAGAGGAAAAGGCGTAAGGGCAAGTCCAATACCAAAGCACTAAAGAAGACCGAGGTGAGGAAGAATGAGTGCTTCAACTATGGCCAGGAGAGCCATTGGTGCAAAGACTGCAAGCATCCTCAAAGAGAGATGAAGAGAAGTGACCCTTCATCTTCAGGCTCTGGTAAAGTGAATTTAATAAATGGTTCATATTGAATGCCAATCTTCTAATCTGCTTATCTTTTATCATAAACTAGAAATACATCCAATGACTTCATACAAATGAACTCTTGGAATCAAACTCCTTCTAGGGGGGTTTGGCTATCTTAACCTCTTTCGATATGTCAAAGATAGGTAGATACTTGTTTATTGATAGAAAATGGATGTCCTTCACCAAGTAAGGAAAAGTGGACTAAAAGGTCAAAAGAAAGGAATTCATAGAACCAGCTTATAAAAAATTCATGAGTAATCTTCAATCCAGGAAGGATGAAGAATAGTTGAGCCACAGATGACTATCATAATAAGGTTAGCTCATAGCTCATACCCCCTAAAGAATACCTTGGTAGGTGATTCTAGTGGGAGAATTGAAAGTCATATGTATCTCTTATGAGGTGATGCTAAAAGCTTCTTCCACACTGAACTTAATTTCATCTTGATCTGATAAAGTGTAAGCGGTGTATCCTAAGTTCACCTAGGGATACAAATTTCCATAGACCCATAGGAGAAAAAGTAATTGTTGCTCATAGTACTATTTTTCTTGGAAACGTCTTTCCTTGAAAATGGCTAGTGGGAGGAAGTTGTGACTTTGATTCAGTCCAAGGTCAACACATAGCACAAAAAGGTCAAGGATGGAATCTAAACCATGTATGTAGGTTGTGGGCAACCTAGGGTTTAGAAAATGTGAGAATAAGGGTTGAATCGATTCATGTGTGCCTGTGTTATGGGTAACTCCTAGCAAGGACAATGAATCTTCATCTTATAGTACCCGAGTTTAGTGGGAGCTTGGAGAGTTGTTGGCACCAAGTCCAGTCCAGGTGCTAGGCACTAGATTAGGAACATAGAACACACTTAGATTTTGGAAAGAACTAGGGGGTGGTTCTTGGTCTTAAAATTGCAAGAAAAGCTCAGTGTTCGCAATTGGCAGCTTGTTCCAGCTAGACCATAGTGACATTCTAGCTATCAATGTAGCAGTGCTTGAAGCTGTAGGAGCTATTGGGAATCCCCGGACCTTATAAAAACTTTAAACACAGTGGAAGCAAAGTTCCAAAATAGAATTCCCAGAAACACCACGATCCCTTATGAGAGAAAAATTGAAGGATGTGAAGAGTAATACCTTATCAAGCAATTTTAGGAGCAGTCGATGATGCAAACGCACAAGTGTACGTACTCTGCAATCACGCACACACGGGCTCCTTGAGTCCTCTCCAACCTCCACGCTAGGTGCTAGCCCCAAGAGATGAGATCCAAGCCTCTAGGATTTTCTCAACTTGCACTAATCACCAAGATCCAGCGCCAAGGAGAAATGGGAGTGTTGGCGACAAGTAGTGGGCAGCACTACCACTTGTCCCAACCTTAAAGCAAAAATTCTTCTTTTGTTATCACCTTCAAGACCCTCACTCCAAGGAGGACAGGGGAGGCAACAACAGGAGATGAGATAAAGAATTGGTGCAAAAATCTCCCAAGAGAGCCTCTCTATTTATAATAGATGAAACAGCTACACTTGGAGATTTTTTTCCATGTGGGACTTTGTTTAGGTGCATATTTAAATTCCACAATTAAATATTTAATTGTAAAATGAGTCTATACATTTTAATTAGCCAAGAGAAAAATTCTCTTGCCAATTAATAATTTTACTTTATTTATGTGACTAAAGTGCCAAGTCTAAACTTGCACTAAGACCCTTGTTTGACTCATTTTGACAACACAGGTCAACAGAGGTCAAGTTTCTTCGCAAGGAAAGAGCAAATCCTCTCTTGGCACATCGAATCTCACATATGGCTCATGATGCACCCAATGACAACTGTCATAATTTCCCTTTTACGGTGAAGCGTTAGGTTGTATCAAAGTGGCTCATTCACCATATAGAGATGCCAATGCCGTCAGGTCTAGGACAATCGTAACTCTGTCACTATGATCTTCATCTTGTGACACAAAGATGAATCCTCACTGCGGGTCTGTCCTGTATATCTCCTTTGATATACCTATATGCTTGTGTAAGCAACTCGTGCTCAACCAGCACATATACTAGTCTCAAGTGAATCATAGCTATCCCATATCCACCATCATTCTTGATCGGGGACAAAACTCAGATAAGAGAAACATCAATCTCTTAGGGACATCATTCATGCAACTATACATGTGCGCAAATATACCTATTTGCATAACAATGACCATGCTAGTATATCTCATCTATGAACTAGATGTGATACACATATCCCATTGGACCTTCCCAAAGGTCTTAGGGCGTAAACACTAACAGGAGCTTCCGAGCATACTACAAGCAGAGTATGTTAATGCTTTTCGGAAGCAGTTTGAATATGTGGGAGTTCTATGATGAACTTCACAAGATTAAATACAACATACTAAAGTGCTAATACTTTGTGTTGGGGACAGAGGAAATAAAGACAAAGAAGATTTTGACATTGACATAATGGGCTCATTGACCGGTGCTCTACCGCAGTAGGAGCATGGTAGGTGGAGCCTAGGAGATGACACTGAGGTCATGGTCCTTGTGCAAGTGGGAGATTATTAGTGTTTATACCCTAGGACATTTGAGATGGTCCAATGGGATATGTGTATCACATCTAGTTGATAGATGAGACATCTTGGCATGGTCGTTGTTATGCAAATATGTACATCTGCGCACATGTATAGTTGCATGTACGATGCCCCAAAAGAGATAGATGTTTATCTTACCTCAGTTTTGTCCCTGGTTAAGAATCATGGTGGATATGGGATAGCTATGATTCACTTGAGACTGGTATATGCGCTGGTTGAGCACGGGTTGCTAACGCAGGCATATAGGTGTATCAAGACAGATATACTAGACCGACCCACCATGAGGATTCATCTTGGTGTCACAAGAAGATCACAGTGACAGAGTTATGATTGTCGTAGACTTGAGGGCATTGGCATCTCTATATGGTGAAAGAGACACTTTGATACAACCTTACGCTTTGTCATAAAAGGGAAGTCATAATGGTTGTCATTGGGTGCATCATGAGCCATATAAGAGATTCAATGTGCCAAGAGAGGATTTGGCCCTTCTTTGTGAGGAAACTTAATGTCCATGGCGCCCTTATGTAAATGACTGAAAGTGTATGACTGATGACACTGAAATTTATAGTAAATTTCATGCCATTTCATATATCTTTTTGTGTCAAATTCATGAACTTTTGCTTATTTTTATGCCTTTTTTATCAAATTCTGCGGAATCTACACTCTTTTTGGTTTTTGATGATTTTTAGGTAAAAAGGCATAATTTTTAGGCATTTTCAAGCAATTCAGATGCAAAGAGGAATTCCCACCATCAAGAGGAGATTACACGTCATATTTTATGAAGATTGAAGCTTCATACCAAATTACGGTAGGGCCGTAATCTCTATTATGGTACCGTATTTTCATCGGCTACCATAATATCATAGCACTACCGTAATTTGGGAATTTTTCATTTAGAAAGAATTTCGGAAATTATGGCACTACTGTAAAGGTTTTCACGGGCTGTAAATTGGAGCACCTTTGGACCAGAAATTTTGGCTGAAATTATAGGACTGCCGTAACCAATATTACGGTTCCGTAATTGCCAGACAGTTTCCATCTGAGAACTCGACTGAAATTACGACAGTGCTGTAACCAAAAATACGGCCGTAATTACGACCTGGAGATGCGATTTTCACGGTCAAATTTGAGTCCGATTTTTGCGGGAACGATTGCGGACGATCCAAGCTATAAAATTCAAAACTGCAAGAAGCAAAAAGGAAGCTTTCAATTAGACGAAGAAGGAGACACCAAAAGCCCTAATTTTCATCCACTAACAAAGGAGAAATCGAGTTTCATGCCGCCGATCTAGGATTCATCGCCGAGACACGTACAACGCATCTCCGGCCATGAAATTTGAAGGGAAGCTTCGCCTGGAGGCAAAGAACATACCCTAGAAGTTTCAACACGAAAGGATCTCGATTAGAGGAGAAATCGATGAAGAACCCAACGCTGGCACTATTCACGCTAGGAAATTACGGCTGTAATTTCCAATACAGCCTTGTGGTTATTCATTCTTCCCCTTCTTTCTGATTTCTGATCGCTAGAAACTATGGTTTATTGTATTCTTTTTTCCATGCTAGCTTAAACCTTTTGTGGGACATGGGGGAGTAATTCCCTTTGATTTCTTAATGGATAGACAAACTTTTCATTACTTCGTCGCGTATAATTCTAGCATGATAATTCTACTTGTGTGATAATTGTTATTTTATTTTCCATAGATTTATATTATTAATCATGTTGTAGAGTTCTCGCAATAAGGACCGAAAGGTGACTTGCATGAGAACTTGGAACCCTAGAATTGCATGATAGGAACTTACTGTGAGAAATTAGGTTTGTTCTTGTTTCGTGATTTTATAAGAATTATTACCATGTTTAATAATATAAATCTAGGATTGAGTCAATTTATCAAACGTAAAGGTCTTGTGCGAAAGTAAGGATCGGAACGTTGGAGAACCATAAGTAGAACTTGTGTTGAGACTCGGATGCACGAAAGTGATCCTTGAGATTCCACTCGAGATGGTCCACTTAGAATTTGGATGCACGATAGTGATCCTTGAGTTATTTGATGGATGATTTACTTATTTTCAGCTTGGGATAGATCTTGCGCAAAAGCGAGGATCGGTCATTGCATGATTGTCTACACGAAAGGGAGATAATCCTTTTATGAAGTAAATTATGTCTTTATCATGATAAAATTAAACTGACAAATTTATATTCATTATAGTCATAGAAATCAAAGTGGATGAAACCCTAGTCCCAGTTTCTCTCTTTGGTATTTTCGTTAGCTTTCGATAATTCACTTGCATAGTTTCGATTGCCTAGATAGTAAGAAATTGATTATTCGGTACTTGACAAACGAGGTCTCTGTGGGATCGATATTTTTTATTACTTCGAGTATCCGTGCACTTGCGGACACAACAAGTCTTTGGACAAAGCAAGTTTTTGGCGGCAACGGCAGAAATAATTTTCTGTCTAGCTACTTGTTGGGATACAACAAGTTTTTGTCGCCAATGATGGAGACCTTGGTTTTTGTCAATATTGAAGATAATGAAAGTATTGCTAAACTAGGTTTTATTTTTTGTTTTTTGTTTATTTTTATGTTATTTTTTTTTCTCTTGAAATCTTTTGATCTATCTACTTTGCATGTGCAGGAATCTTAGATCAGGACCTCTTGTACCTTTTTCTCCTGAGATAAATAAAACTCTTAGACTGTGCAGGAAGTTGAGATTTGAGGAAGGTCAACAAGAATAGGAAGAAGTGACCATGGTAGAACCAAAATCACTTAGAGACTATGCAGCCCCTAATCCACGAGAGATTCATTCTAGCATTGCTAGACCGGTCATAGAGGCTAATAATTTTGAAATCAAGTCTGCTTTCTTATCCATTATTCAACAGAACCACTTTGGAGGATCTCCTCTCGAAGATCCTAACCAACACCTTTCTTTATTTCTTGTACTTTGTGATGCAATTAATGTTGGGGTATGCCCTTAAGGCTAATGTTTGAGGCCTTGGGATTGTATCAGTATCATGTAATAAACTCTTATGTTTATAAAGGCATGGTTGTTATTCAGTTTGTT